>JANHGB010043580.1:42803-57822 GCA_026283785.1 Coracopsis vasa | reverse complement strand
GATCAGTTCCAATAACTGCCTTACTTAGGGATTGCTTAAGGGACTGCCATACCTCTCTGATGGTGCAAGCATCAAAGCGAGGAAACCTGCAATTAGCCAAGAAATGACAAGCAGAATGGGCTAGATTCAGTAAGCAGGTAGGGAACAAGCCAAGAGTAGAGTACAACAGTGTACTCCTTGTCCTTCATCTACAAACACTGTTTTAGTATATAGAAGGAGCATTGCTGTGTGGTCGTGGTTGCCTTACTTGTGGGGTTTATTGCCTTACTGCCTTTTTCTTATTTTTCTTTTATCTTTCTCCACTGTAATATTGAGGTGTTACAGGCCCCACCATGATAAGAAGATCATCCTGCCTCCTTTCATGGTCTGATCAGTTACAGTCTGCTGTTCGGGTTTGTGGTGTATTGACTTAAGAGAAATTCTGTTGGTACTGATATGTGGGGACCTTGCTAATGTTCTTGTTCAGATGAGAAAATGCTGTAATGCTTTTTTTTGGGGGGCGATGGGGAGGGTTGGGTGTTGGGGAGCAAGGGGAAGGAAATATGTTCATATAGCATCTGGTATAAGAAACGTATGCTGGAAAGGAGAACACCCTCATCTCTTCTCTGTATATATTAAAGGATAAGATGCTGAAGTCAAATCAGGAACGGTAGATCTTTATACAGTGAAAGCGAGCTAGTTAATGCAGCAGTACTTAGCATTCAGGAGCTTAATTCAGCTTTAGACTTAGGAGAATTCAGCTCCTTTCCCTCCCCCTTCTTTCACCTCACTCTTAGACAAAATAGATAACACTGCATGTGCAATACCTGTCTGAAGGAAGCTGAGAGCATTTAGTTGAAGTACAGGGAAATGTTGCACTTAGGGTTCCACATCAGCCTTTGGTTTTGGTGTGGTTATAAAGCCTGGAAACATCTGAAGTTGCTCTTCTGCCTATATCCTACTGATGTTCCCTGCCCTATTTGGCCTGTGGAGGGGAGGGATGGTGTGTAGGGAGAAGGTACTTACATTCGCTGTCCCATTTCCCTGTATGGTCATCCTGCATCATGTTATTTTGTTCTTTCCTTGGAGTGTGGTTTTGCAAGTTGTAGGGAGTTGACTTTTTTATATGTGTGGTGGTTTTGTTTTGTTTTTTCCATGGCAAAGCTGATTTCTGAGATTCCTACACTTTGGTAACCCTAGGATGTTTTATTAGGCAATGCAGTGATTTCAGCCAAAGAAGTTCCTGTCACTGTCCCAGTCACCTCCACTGTCTGTGCAACTGTTTTGCTTGCCTTGTGCAAGAACAGGTTGTTTGCAAGAAGGGGTGGTTTTCATCCCAGTTCAGCATGGTCATCAGAAACAATTTGCTTACTTAGAGGCAGATGTGTCTGTGCTGCAGGGTGCAAACGAATGGTGGTGATTACATCTTTCTCCAAAGGGCTAATAAAACTTTTATTGAATGTATCCAGAATGTGATCCAACAAACAGGCTTGTCTGCCCCTTTAGAGTCCCAATTATATGCAGGTGGGAGCTTGGAAGAGCAAGAACCTCATGGAGTGCCCTTGCTAAGGTTGAACTGTGCTTGTATTTACTCCATGATTTTCTTCTGCCATGTGTGCCTGTATGAACATTCTCATGCACTTTTCCAAGGCACTTAACAAAGCACTTTTTTTTGCAACACCTTTTTGTAAAAATTAACTAATGCATCTCCTTTCCAAATGAAGGGCTGACATTGATATCCCATGTCATATTGTCTAGTAAGATGGGACATCTACTTCAAGTACCTAAATTTAATTTCTTTGCATTGATGAAAAGATGAAAGTAATAGGCTGGTGCTCTCCTGTTGTGCATTCTCTGATCTGTCCTCTTTGTTTTCCCAGTATCTTTTGATTTCATTGCTTAATTTGAAGGGTGAAGGAAAGCTTGGGGAAAGTCCCAGCTTGAAGGAAAGGCTTTAAGAAATGCCATGCTATTAGAGACCAGAGACCCTATGCTAGAGTCCATAAAGGCAGAAAACATGGGAGAAGCACCTTTTGAAAGCTGAAATTATTTGTGAGACCCAGCCCATGGGAGATGTGGCTTCCTTAGCTGCAGTGTGCACAGAATCATTTCCTTCTGAAGGTGCTTAGTCCAGGAATTTGCTTGCATCCCTCCCTGGGTATCTGCAGAGAAGGAAGCAGGAATGATACTTGAGTTTATTACTGAGTGACTTACCTTGAAAGTCGTTCTTCTCGCAATGCTGAACAATTCTACCTGTGTGTATCAGTTCTGTTGTGGTAAGTGTATCAGGGTATAGCATGTTGATGATCCTTCAGACAACCAATGCTTCCAGCATCTTCCATTCCGTTAGGTAAAGTTGGAGTCTCACCTTTTATCTTGTACATTTAATTTTTTTCTCCAAGGGTGATATTATCCTTTAATATCATTTAATAATGACCAAGCACAAGGGCACAGACTTCAGAACTCTACCACTGGTACAGACTTTGATCCAGTCTTCTCAAATGTGTGTTGTTGGATATAATATAATCTCAGTCACTCATACTGAAAGAGACATTTGGGTTTTAGTCCCATCTATACAAAATATAACTCCTCAGGGCATCTTCACGTTGCAAAGGTTAAAAGCTCATGGGGGCCTAATAATACTTAGAAGTGGGGTTTAGTCCAAGATGCAAACTGCTGAAGCATAAGTGCTGAAAAATTTGCCAAGATATCTGCAGTGATTGTGCAACACTAGGAGTTTGTACTGGAAGGTATGGATTGTGTCTGGGGATTTTTGTTCTTAAGAAAAAGCAACTGTTTTGGGGGTTTAAAAAAACCCCCACACAATACACAACAACAACAACAAAACAAACAAAAAGCCAAGCAACAACAAAATGTGAAACAACAAAACCCAACCAACCAAGCAACCCTGCCCCCTAAAATACCAAAACAACAAAAAGCGGTTGAGACAGTCATGTCTATAGTTTTGCTTAGTTTTGAAATATTATATTCTGTGTTTCAGCAGTATTGGAACTGTTCTGGATATTATGCATCATGTAGGCTTGTTAAGGAAAAAATGTAGTAGTTTGGGTTCCCCCCAGCCTTTTCCTGAATTGTTGAAAATAGCAGCTATTCATGAGTTATTTGTGGAGAATGCAGTGACCATGGCTGGAGTCAGAGCTACAGAACTGGGTTTTAGACTAGAAGGGGGAAAGGAAGAGGAGATTATTACATGAAATATTCTTACCCCTTCTCTTTGTTTTTCAGTGGATGAATATATTGCCATTGCTAAAGAGAAGCATGGATACAATATGGAGCAGGTAACAACCCTCTGAATACTTACTTTATTTTAAAATCTTTTTCAGCAGGAATTAAAACATAACTTACACTGACTGCCTAGCACTGCTTCTTCCCTTCTGTACTGTTTTCTCCCCTCCTGCTTCTCCCAAAACTGACGGTTCCTAAAAGTAAATGGTGCTCTGGAGATACGGAGTTCGCCCCTGGTTTTACATCCAGACTCAGAAGAAAACCAAAACCATTGTAATTTGTAACAGAATTTGGCCATGAGTGTTATCCTTCATATGATGGCTACTTCTTGAACACTTCCAGAACTCCTTTTCTGTGTGGAGTTTCTTTATGCACTAATACTTCCCTGGAAAGGGAAGGTGGGGAATCTGAGTGAGTTACTGTATTGGCAAATTATGTACTTTCTCTACAAAAGGATTCTAAGAAAATTAGAAAGTTTATGAAATTGTTCAGGCAAAGGCCATGAGCATAGAAGTGCATGATTTGGATGGGCAAGGGTTTCTATTTAAATGACTGCTATCATCTTTGAGTAAGACTTCCAGTGGTTGATTCTCACGCTCAAGAAGACTTCCTGAGGACCAAGAACATTGAAGTTGAGAAAGCCACCAAATTTTTCAGTAAAGGCAGGAATGATCAGACTTGATAATTATAGTTTCTAAGAACAGAAAACAGCAATAAAAGGAACATGGAAGCACCAAGAGTCTGTGAACTTAAATGAAAATAAGGATAGTAGCTTATTTCAGTTGAGATAGGTATATCCTAGTATTGGGTATTGTGGGTAATATTTGCCAAAAGAGGTGATCTTAGGCAACCACGGAATATTTTTGGTTTTTAAAACTTCAGTTTGGCTAATGGAGGTTTGCATTAATTCTAATGTTGGAAATACAGACCTCCCATTTACTCTTTGGAGTCTTTCTCCCTGTTTTTCTTCCTCTGTGTATAGAAGTAGGAGTTGTGGGACTCACCACACCAGGATGTGAAGTGGCTGATCAACTTATAAAAATGTCCCTCCTAAAAATTTTCTCATTCCTTCCCTAGTAGTCTCGCATAACACTGGAGTTAAACGTGTTTCCCAGGTCCTTTGGGATTTCCTAGACAGCTGTGCTAGGCACTTCCAGGATATAAGTGGAGAGGATCTAGCTTGTATCAGTCTGGAAGCCATGTATTCATTTTGTATTTTAAGGACAAGTGTCAAGTCTTTCCAGTCAGGATGATTTGTTGTATCACCAAGGGGCACTCTCTTTAGCAGGTATTATCAGAGTTGCTGTTGGCTGGGTAACTATGGACAAGCTGATGCGGCCTCCCTGGAAGCCAGTCAGAGCTCACTTTAGAGTTTGGCCACTGCTTCTGGGCTTTGCTGGCCAAGACAGCCGTTTCCCACACATGCATCCCCCTGACAGCTGGTCTCTTTGGACCTCTGTGCAGGTGGCTTGTCTGGCAGTCATCACACAGAGGTCCCCATTTTTCTGTGTGGGCCCCCTGCCCAAGACCTACCTTTGCAGATGAAGATGTGCCAGTTTGTTGCAGGGAATGGTGAGCTGCCTGTCAGAGTGGCTGAGGCATATGTTAGTGCTCCCCTGCCCGGTGCCTTTCCATGCATCTGGCCCATCGGTGCCATGTGCAGCTCCCGTATCTCTGTTCTTTCTCTCTCCTTGCCTTGTGCCAAACTGCACCATTGTTGGCTCTGCTGCTGTCGGATGATGGCTGGAGGCTCAGGACTGTGCTGGTGGGAGTCCCTGCACCCTCACCACCTCCAGGGCAGGCAAAGGGCAGGCTTTGGCAGGCAAGTGAGCTCCTGCAGGGCAAGCCCGCTTCAGCTGGTGTTGTAAATAGCTGTAGGTGATTGTGCTGAGCCATAGCAGTCATAGGCTTTTGGGAGTACTACAGCAAGTCTGGCCCTGAGCTGTGCCCTCCTGCCAGCATGTCAGACACTCTGGGACAAAGGAGACTGGAAAAGCTGTGTGCTTGCCTGAGTGTGAGTGCAGAGCTCCTCTGGGATAGCATAGGATGGAGGAGGAATGCTGCTTTCTTGTTAAACAAACCTATAAGGAAAACCTTTTTGTTTACCTTTTGATTTGTGTAAGCAGCTGTCCTCTCAGCCCTTGCTAGCACGTTACTGGAATTTAATGTTACGCTGTTCCACCTGAAGTGTCTACCTCTTTGTTTTCTCCTTGCTTTCTCACATATCTGAAGCTAAAGGGATGGCAGGGGAGAAAGCTCAATCCTTTGTAACTGCAGAACAGGCTTTTTTTTTTTTTTTTTTGCTCCATGCTTGCCAGAGTGGATGGAGATTGGTGGTTGTGTGGCCCCTGTGACATCTGCACAGTGAGTGACTGTGCAACCAGGACTACTTCTTGTTCTGCATGGTGGCAAAAGGGAGTAGCGGGTGCCTGGACAGCACTGAGAGGCCAGTAGGGTCAGGACAAGATCTTGGATAACACTAATATTTATACTCTCTGCTGAATCTCAGGGGATCAAGATCCCATAAAGGAACTGCTTTTTGCATAGCAAAGCATAATGGGGAAAACCCAGATTTGGAGGAATTTTGTAGCTCTGAGCAGCCAGGGTGAAACTACTAGATGAGGGTAACTGTAGCAGCAAAACCTGAGCTGAGTTTGCATATGCCGAGCAGGTTACTCTGGTGTTTTACTCAGCATGTTAGGGATTGTTTTCACTTTACTGCCATTACAAAAGGGCTGGTTTCTAGCTCTGCAGAGTCAGGCCTTCCCGAAATGACTTGTGATGGTCGCTGGCATGCCAGATGTAGTGATATGTCATAACGCTAAGTGGCTGCACACCCCTGGGAGAGGGGTGGCTGTGAGCGAGGGTCTTGGAAATGGCAGGAGGAGGACGATTTGCAGATTGTGAAGCAAACTGCGTGCACTTTGTCATTGGAACTGAGAACCAGAGATTGTGACAGTGAAATGAGGCATCTCTCAAGGGAACAAGTGAGCAGCCCCCAAAATGAGATATGTTCCTTTGTCAGGCCAGGGACATCTTACCAGCAAGTCAAGGTTGTGCATGCTCTCTGCCTTTCCTTCTTCCAGTTCTTCCCTCATGATCTCCTCCTTTTCTTCCTTCCCCTCAGAAAGAGACCGCTGAACAACCGTAAAACTCCCATCAACTAAACCGACTTCCTAATTGCACAGGAAATGGAGTTTAGCACTGGCAAGAAGCTTCACTTAGTCCAGCCTGTTTCTTGGGTAGTCTCACCAAGTCTGCTTAACGTGCATACCACGATCAGTAAAGTTGGAGTAATTTCTTGAATTTTGTTCTCCCTCTTTTCTGTTGCTACTCTCATATTACATTGCTACCTGTGTGGTTTGGAAAATCTTCAAGTTTGGCCTTCACAGTCCTAGCAGGGTGGAGGTCAGACTCCATATTTCTTGCACACAAAAAAGTGTCTGATGTAGCTAAGCGTTAAAATAGTTTAACATGCCACCTTTGGAAAATGCTGTAGCTCTCCCTTTGCATGCATATAATAATGTTCCTTGTGATTACAGTTGTCTTCTTGGTGTCCTTATTTCTAGGCCCTTGGGATGCTGTTTTGGCACAAGCACAACATCGAGAAGTCTTTGGCAGATCTGCCAAACTTCACTCCATTTCCAGATGAGTGGACAGTGGAAGACAAGGTCTTGTTTGAACAGGCCTTTAGTTTCCATGGGAAAACCTTTCACAGAATCCAGCAGATGGTAAGTGGAGTCACAGGAATGGAAAAGCAAAACAGGTGGTCTGACCGTTGTCTTCAGCGCTGAGTGTACTGACCTCCTGTCAGGACAGAACAGGCCAAAGGGGACATTAAGGGGAAAGCATTACCATGAATAGAAACAAACAACCTTGTTTGCAGGGTCTCTGTAGAAGTGTTTTCCTGAAGTGCTTTTCTGGCTCAGGATAAACTTCGACTGTGCAATGTTTTTTGGTGGGAAATGACAGTTTTCAGTCTCCTGCATGCTATGGTAGCGTTTGTCTCAGCTGGAGTTCAGGCATGGTCTGTACATATGTGCCCACCCACGCACAAAGATCATCTCTGTGCCAAGTTGATTTCCTTTCTTACAGCCTGCTTTTTAGGAATTCATTTTATTTGACAGTGAAGTCTGTGCTTAATGTGATTTGGGACTGTCAGTGGATGCTGTGGTAGAGGTTTATTGGAAGCATTCAGTCCTTTGCTTTTGGTTAGCAGTGATTTTTTTTTTTTTTTTTTTTTAAACTGCGATTGAAAACTTCAAGGGTAGGTTTCTGTCTGAAAGGGGTGTGTGCAATTGTCTTTTGAAAGATGGACAGGATGGGTTGAAGAATTATTCTAATTAATTATATATTGAATGTTTCTTCAAGTAGTTCATCACCCTGTGTGGGAACCAGACTTTGTTCTTTGCTCTCCTTCAGTAAAGTGCCTCGCAAGTGTTCCAGCAGGACCCAGTTATGTTGGTTGTGACCCTTTGAAGTGAGCCTAGGCTGCTGCAGTCTGTTCAGCCTCTTTAAAGCACGTGTGAAGGTCTGTGTTGCTGATGCCACTGAAAAGCAAAAGGTGACTTGCTTCTAAGTAAGAAGGAAAACTGCCAGGTCCCTCTTCAAAAGGGCGGCAGGAAGGGGCTCGTTCTGCTCATGTCCTCCTTGAATATTCCTTCACTGGCATTCATTTCAAAATGTTCTTGAGTCATAGGGTCTCCCACTCCCTTGGGTCAGATGACAGGGCTTGTGCGTACTGTGGATAGCTGATACAGTCTGAAGGGTTCTGTACTCCTGAAGAGTGAAGCTGTTTCCTTTATTCCTCTGTTCTTATATAGTAGGGGGAAGAAGAGGAAAAGGGAAGAAAGGGAATGTCTTGGGAAAACCGAGAAGATAAAGCCTGTCCTATTGCTTGGTGAAATGCCAAAGCAAGAAATTCTCAATTTGTTTTATGTGCAGAAGCACGACTCCATCCCTGAGTGAAGTGCATTCCTATAGGGGGATGCCAAGCTCGTGCACTGTTCCCTAGGTAATGATATTTTTTTACTGTTGCTCCCAGAAAAGCCATCCTGCATGAAAGGAATTAAGTGGCATGAAGCTTTGCGCTTAGCTGGGGACAGGAATCAATGGCTTGGGAGCATGTTAGTAGTTAGTTTATATATGCTGCCCCATTAGCACCAGTGCAGCTTAGAACTGAGGGGAAAAATTATTGGAGCCAGAGAGTAGGAATTGGGTTATGTTATTTACCGGAGCTGGTTCTGATATTTTGGCACTCTTAGCATGTGTTTGTAGCCAAATGGATGTTTGTCATGAGCAGCCTTGTCCCCAGGTTTGTTCTGTGGAGCTCTTTAATTCCAGCATACCAGCCTGCTACATGGCTATTGGCAGCATAATATCGACATAGCACCTATGTTTTGCTACTGTAGATGGATGTATGCCACTGTGCAGCTGTGGGCCAGGATGGTAGTTCTGGTGGGATCTGTTATTAGGACCAGAAGTCAATCTGCAGTCTGAGAACCAGGCTTTTCTCAAGTGAAGACTTAAACTGCAGTTTTATCTGAATGAGAGATCTGGCTCTTGCTCACAGTTTTGTTTGTCTCCCCAGCTGTCCTGCCCTCTAAGCTGAATCAGACAGCTAAAACATGTTTTATTCAGCAAGAAAGGCTGGACTTCTAGAAAGTAAAAGTCCTGTCTAAGAGCATCCATGCAGAGTACCTCAGGAGAGAATTAGTCTTAATGTAGTTTCATGCTTTTTGGAGGCAGTTGTTTCATAGCTGCATTACATAATTACAGTAGTGTAAGAGGACAAAACAAAAAAAGGGAGACTCATATTTTTCTGTATCTTCAGTTCACCATGCAGTAAAGCTTCACCTTTTGAAAATGTCTTTTGTTGAGACCTTTGAATAGACTTCATCATTTGAATGGTGTGAATAAGTCTTTTTAAACCAAACATCAAAGATATGCTTGGGATATAGCCTGCAATTCAGCAGTTCCTGTGGTTGCTTACACATGCCTGTGTTGGCTTTTAAAACTGTTATCTCAGTTTCAAGGCCCCATTTTGGATTTGCTTTTGATATGTTCCTTTATTCTGAAGGGGACCCAGCTACCCGGCTGGTAAGTGGAGGCTTGCTGAGATGCTCTTTAGAGATTTTTTGATGTCCTGAATAGTAGGCACTAACCTAGAACACTCCCCCTTAGATCCTTTTTGAAAGGCTGCAGACCTGCCTTGCTTGAGCCTTTGAGAGAACCCAAAGTAGAGGGATCAGATGTTCCTTGACAAAACCAGACCCGATTGTATGTGAACTCATGGGGATACTTTACATATAAGCATATAAAAGGATACATGTTTAATTTACAGCTTCCTGACAAATCAATAGCCAGCCTGGTGAAATTTTACTACTCCTGGAAGAAGACAAGGACTAAAACTAGCGTGATGGACCGTCATGCTCGTAAACAAAAAAGGGAACGTGAGGAAAGGTAGGTTTGCAAGCAGAAAGGCTGTGTATTGACGCACACTGATTTCTTTAGACTATCTCAGAGGTCCTGTTAGCTTGTAAGAAACTAGAGGTAGGATTTTCCCCAAAATGTTTCCTTGTACCACGCCTTCTTTCCCCACCCATCTTCCCTGCTATGCATGTTTTGCTTTGCTTAAAGCGAAAAGGAATCTATCAGCAAATAGGTGTGCTCCCTTTTCAACACTGCAATTCCCGAGTGTCCTCTAGTGCTGTGGTCAGTGTCCCATCACTCCAGAAGCCTTTTCTCTAATACATACTGCTTGAGGGTGGAGAAAATGAAATTGAAACTATTTACAAGCTGATTTGCACTGTTGTCAGCAGAGCCAGAAAAGCTGATAAGCAGGACACTAAAAGGAAGTAATGAAAGAACTAGAAATCTGCCTTTGTTTCCTCCATGTGATGTTCAGTAGAGTGAGAACGTGCACCTCATGAGGAGCAGGTTCCAGTGCTGCACCTGTCAGCCTGTACATATGCACATACAGGCCTTTCCCCTACCTTTCACTTAGAAAAATTTTAGGCTGTCAGGCTAAGTGTTATTCCCTGGGAAAGGTGAAGTTAAGATGGTGGCTTTTAGTGACTGAGAAGAGTTTTTAGTGATGGTTTTTAGTGACTGAGAAGAGTTTTTAGTGACAGGAGAACTTAGGAAGAGTCCTGGCAGAGGTGTCCTAAGGACTGCTGGGTGCATTAGGATTTTGGGTGAGGGTGGTGGTATTCAGGCCACTAGCCACTGAGCTTAAGCAGATGAGCTTGGCTCCTGCTTGTGCAGTTTTGTCTGCAAGTTCATCTTCCTAGATACCTATGAAAGCCCTTGGAGATAGGTCAGCCAGTGGCATTGTGTGTATTGCTGGAAGTATCTGTACAGTTAGAACTGCCGCTTGGTGACTTCGCCTAGTTCTGGAGCTGACAACCTCAGAAATGCCGTGGCCTTAAGTATGTGGTGGTGGTGAGCTCCACCTCTGAACAGCACCAACTCTACCTGCTTTATGCAGGCGCCTTCTCAACTTGCTCTAAAATGCAGTTCATGTCTTTGCAGACCAAAGTTGAGGTGTGCCTGGCTTTGGAAATTTCCTAATACAATTGGGCAAAATTCTGTAAAAGCTTTTCCCAGGGAGCTGTTTGCTGGCTCCAGTGCGTATGAGTGAGTCCTATTTGGGAAGGGGGAAGAAACATTTCCAGGGTTGAGCTGTACTGTACCAGTGACTCACTCAACCTCTCCCATCTCTCCATGAGATCAACAATACTTGCTTAACAGGCAGGGCCAGGGACAATACTACCAGCAAACTTGTCCAGTGTTTGGCTGGCTTTCTCTGACCTGGGTCTCTTTTCCCTTTCTGTTCTTTTCCCTTCTCTGCAAAGGCTGACTTGATGGTTTTGGTTTGGTTTTGTTTTGGTTTTTTTCTTCTCCCCATACTGCTTTTTAAAATGTTCCTACTAATTGATGAGGGGGGAAATATCTTTTATAAGGAGTGTTTGTCTCATACTGTGTAGTTTAGGATCTCCTAATCCTACCTCTATTTTTGGTTTTTGTACTTATAAATGAAGTTACTGCAATTTGGAAACCAATGCCTGTTTGCTGGGAAAAGCAGCACCTCACACCATCTGGTGATTGGGAAAGAGCTGTGTAGGCTGCCATGTGCTGTAATCTTGTAACCTTTCAGGAAGGCAGCTGGATTGGAAATGTAATTTGATTTACATCTGCAGCAAGCTAAGCACCAGGCCATCAGCTTGGTTTGATTTTTCCCTTCTTTTCCTCCATCATGTAAAATAGTCAAATGCCTAGACCTCTAAAGATTTGTCAGTGCAGCCATGCAGGGGGTGGAAGCAAAGCTGGGTGAGAAGCTTGGGATTGCTAGATTTTGAGGTTGTATTGTGCCATTGGGTGTTGGCGAAACTTCAGAAATGTTCTTCAGTTAATAATGATCAATGTCTAAAACTGCAGAAATGAGTTGGGAGGGGTTGATCTAGCAGAAATGAGTTGGGAGGGGTTGATCTAGCTCATGTCTAGGAAACTTGCTGGAACAGAGCACAGCAAAGCCCATGGGGGTTTTGGCCTTTGCAGAAAGGCTGAAATCTCAACCAAAGTGAGAACACAAGGAAGCACTTTTGAAGATGGGGTTAAGAGAAGAGGCAGTCTGAAGTATTTCAGTCAAATACTGCTATATCTCTTCTGTGGCTAGGCAGGGAAATTCCCCAACCCCTCACATTGTCACTAAAATAGCTCCCAGTGCATTTGGGACCAGGTTTTCAGTAGCTGTTCTTAGTTGTGTGTGAGGGGCTTTGTGTATGTAGCTCCGGGAGGGGGTGCTTGTAATTGCACAAGCTAAGTATCTTATGAATGAACTGGTGAGCCAGGCAGTTTGAAAGAGCTTGCATGTGTTGCACAAGTGACTGCTCTTGTGGGGATGAATACCAGCTCAAGCCACCTGGCAGTACATTCTTCCTTAAGCTGCACAGGACGTTGCTGCAGCAAGGAGGCAGCAGCCGTGCTCACCTAGCACCTGCTATGCCTGCTGCCCTTGCTCCAGTGTGAGCACACCCTTGCTGGCTCCAGCACCCCAGCACAACTTCTGCTGTGGTTTCCCTGCACAGCCCTGTCTTTCACAGTGCTGTGAACATGCCTGCACCAGCTTAAGTTCCTTGTCCCAGGCTGGAAAGTTTGACATGACAAAATAGGTATATTTTTTGATTAATAAAAAAATACCCAAACAATAAACCACTTTGATTACATCAGCTTAATTCTTCTGTTTCTGGGCATCATCCCAAATGGTGCAATTAACTTTAGTTGTGTACAGTACAAAAATTCTAAATTGTGAAAACAGATTCAATTTAATGTCTGATTGAAATTCCGATGAAGCCAAACAGGCCAGGTGTGCCAAGGTCACTTTCAATATGGCCCAAGTTTCATGCTTATTCCTGTTCTGTAACTGATAACCTCTTTTTCTTTTCCAGGGGAGAATGAAATGTGAGGCTGTCACTGGGGGGATGATAAAAACCCACCAACATTTCTTTATGCTTGTTCTTGAGGGAGTTCAGCTTGTGCATGTCTATTTTGCTGAATGTTAAGGAGATGTATGAAATCCCTGTTTTAGCTACGTGCTGTAACTCTTTGTTTCTTTGTCTCAGGTTGCCTGAAGATAAAATGCTGGGTGTCGCATGTTCTTTACAAAATAACTTGTGTAATCAATTCAATGTATCTTGCCTTCATCTGAGCAGATGTTATTTTACTCAAGTACAGTACAGAGAAGTCTTCTTTTACAAAACGTGGTCCTCGTATCTTTACAGTTAAGAATCTCCTGATTTAAACCAAAACCAAATAAAACCCCAAATGAAATAGCCCATCCTAGTCTCTAAAAAACCACTCTGGGACTAAAACTAAGGAAAGCTCTTGGACTTGCTAGTGCATCCATGCATTTCTTTCAGCATCCTATTTATAGAAAAAGAGCCTCACAAACTAATACAGTAGTGTTTGCTTTTGTCTTCCAGTGAGGATGAAATGGAGGAAGCAAATGGAAATAACCCTATTGATATGGAAGTTGAACAAAACAAGGAGAGCAAAAAGGAGGTATAAATCTTTTCTTACTACTGTACAAAGGAAAGTGTTTACTTTCTAGCTACTTCATGTAGAAGCTGACAGTATCTAATTTTCTTTATTTGTGCTTTGTGTAGTTGTCATAGAAGAAAAGAATTGTCTTAAGAATTATTCTTAGATCAAGGCAAGTATAGGCAAATAAGTTGTTACAGATGGAGCTGGGAAAATTTAAGACTTTGCCATCCCATGATAATGTACTATGTGAATGTTTCTGGTCTTTTCGATTCTGTCCTTGGCTGTGTTAGCTTCAAACACATGCAGTGATGGTTTAAATCAACCTAACTATGTGGAGACGGAGTAGAAGCACTTACATCTCCGCTGAGATGGCTTGGTGGAGGAGAAGTATTTCCATTAATTTGTTCTAGGTAGACTAGCAAGGGCATGGTTATTTACACCTTAGACTCTATCCTGATGTACTGAAATCCTTCATAATAATTCTGAGGATTTTGGTGGCACCAGAATTGCAACTACAGTGGTGAGCAGTAAAGGAGAAATCTTTTGTGTGGCCAGTTCATTTTGTCTGGGAAGGGGACCTTAACCTGCTGTTTAGCAGGTTAAGCATATTATACACGTGGAGTATTTGGTCTACTTGAAATGTAGTCCTTGCAGCTCACTTAAAATACTTCATTTTAAGTGGACATAGAGTTCTGGATGAAAATAGCCACACAAATGTAACAGTTTTGAAAACCTAGTCTGTGATGCTTAACAGGAAAGTGTATACTTCATGTGTATAGCCTGCTAGTTGTTACTAAAAAAAAGCCTTGCTGTTCAGCAGCAGTGTGGGTTGTATGTGTGAGTGTTACAGGAAGACATTTGCCCTAAGACCTTCTCTCCTTGAAGTAGTTCCTTTTCCTGATTTCTCATAGACTGATTTCTCTCCCACTGTCATTTTCTTTCAGTTTTTTAAGGTTGTTTTTTAAAAGCAGGTATGTAGGAAAAAAGGAACACACTAGAAATATTTAAAAACATGATTGCCCACAGGCGGAATGGAAATCCTAGAGCAGCTGTTTTGTCAGTCACTGTCAGTGAGATTAATTCCTCTAATTATTTTGCATGGAAATAACTGGAGAAATTACAGCATTCTTGTCTGTCCTTCACCCATGCCAGGGTGCTCTCTAGGCTTTCCAGAAAAGCCTTTTGCTTCTACTGATGGAGCTGGCATCCTTGATGACTTCCTAGGAGCAGAGTGGACATGAAGCCAATTGTATTCACCCTTACAAAAACCTGAGTTCTCAAAAGCCTCAGCAATACCCAAACTTGAAGGGCCCTCACTTAGCTAAACTGCAAACCTCAGCACTCCATTGTGTCTTGTAAATAAGTCATTTCCCATTATTTTAGTAAGTTTTCAAGTTTAGATTTCTCTGCAGGCTCTTTGAATGCTTGCATCTGTAAGAAAGCTCCTTTCAGTCCCCTTTACTGTTGTTTCCTTCCCTACCAATGCTGACATGCTCTGAAGTTGCTGCAGAATCATAGAATCATAGAATAATTAGGGTTGGAAAGGACCTTAAGATCATCAAGTTCCAAGCCCCCTGCCGTGGGCAGGGACACTTCACACTAAACCATGTCACCCAAGGCTCTGTCCAACCTGGCATTGAACACCGCCAGGGATGGGGCATCCACAGCCTCCATGGGCAACCCATTCCAGTGTCTCACCACCCTCACAGTAAAGAACTTCCTCCTTATATCCAATCTAAACTTCCCCTGT
>JANHGB010043580.1:0-42703 GCA_026283785.1 Coracopsis vasa | reverse complement strand
GGCATGGTTAAACTTCATAAGGTTGGCATCAGCCCACCTCACAAGCGTGTCCAGGTCCCTCTGGATGGCATTCCTTCTCTCCAGAGTATCAACCAAACCACAGAGCTTGTGAAAGAAAGGTATTTCTTTGCCAACTTGGCTGCCTCTATTGTAAGGCCAAACCAGATCAGATGTTTGATAGCTACCATCAGGGCGTTTTTGTGGAAAGTCTTGTACAGGAGGAGGCTGTCTGCCCTCCCTGCCACACCAGTACAGGCCACAGTGCTCTGAGAGAGATCACCAAGACTCATGGAGCATGTGCAGCCTGACCGAGTGTGTGATGGCAGGCAGCCTTGTGGCAACTCTTCTGGACAGGGGATAGTACTGGGTGCTAAAGTGAAGCTGAGAACCTGCATTGCCTATTCAGAGTTAATTTGATTTGATTTTGCAGTACCTGAACCTGGGGCTGATTGAAAATGCCTTTGAGAGAGAGCAGGTATCCAGGAGGATGATGTGTTCTTTCTTAATTGTTAGGTTTCTTTTAAGGACATGGTCAGACATGCAGGCATGGTCATGTACTATTAGCCCGAGACTCTTACCGTAAAGAACCATTCTGTCCCAACCCCATAGAGATAGTTTTTTCCAGCTCTGAGACATGTCAGTTACTGTATGACTTGCCGAGTAATACTGGGATTTCTCAGAGTATGTGAAATCTCTCATTTGTTTCTTCTTTTGGAGATCACTCGAGGGGGGAATCTTCCCTTTTTCTCTTTTTTAGTACTTTCAGTGTTAGTGCAACTGTTCAGGTTTCTTCCAGATAGTGGTTCCATAATACTGAAGTCACGAACTGGAGCTGCTTTCTCCACCTCTTCCCTGTTCCTGGAAACACCTCCCTGCTTTTACATGGCTTGAGATAGCTTGGTCTTCTTTTTTTACACACGGAAATCTGAGGAAGGGGACCTTGTTTGTATTTAGGGATTTGTAAGACAAAAGTGCATTGGCTAGTAGTGGCAATATCTAAATAAACAGAGAGCACTGATAATTCCCTGTATTTTAATTCTTTATGTTTTTCATGAATTGCTTTAATTCTACAGAGATGTGTGTGGCCAGGAAAGCAAGAGTTTCCAAGATAGGGTAGATGTTCAAATTTTCAGAGCCTGTGTGGTATCACTGGGACCTGGAGGCATTTGGAGCTGTCAAAACCCATTCTGCTGGAGCTCTGACTTCTTGTCCACAACACAAGAGCTTCGCATTCTCTGAACCATGTAAAGCAATCTTTTAAAACTACTTTCATTTTTCCTTAATGTTGACGCTTCTGGGATATCTGCACTGCAGGCATTGTGTATTGGTCAACCTACAGCGTGAACCTGTTGTGAGGCATTACTGCATGACCCTGTGAAATTTTGTGTGTAGATGAAAAATGAATATATCTGAAATGTCTACCCATGTTGAATAATTTACCTGACTCAGTTATCGAAGTGCTCGCTTCTAAAGTGGAGTGCAGAGCTTACCTCACTTGTTCATAGCTAAACCAGTCTGGTTTTTCCTGCTTGTCACTCCCTTCTCTTTGGGGGAGGTATCAGTCCTGCAACAGCAATAGTTACCTTTTGCTCCTGGGCTTCCCTTAGGCATTGTCTCTCATGGAGTACTTTGCACTAAAAGAGGGAACAAAAAAGTTGAGAACAGGCAATTGTCCACATTAGTGTTCCTGTGTGGCTCTGGCTGTTGAGCCCATGAAGAGGGTGCAAGCTTTTATCTAATGGCAGCTGTGCTGGGGTCCACTAGTCTTCATGAGGCAGAGCCTCATGATTATATGGTGGCTTTGTGCTCAGCTTTATGTGGGTTTTAGTGCGAGTATTTTAATGTTCACTAATGAGCAAATGCTGCAAGCTGTGTAGAAACTACATGTAGCTGCAAATTAGGAGGGAAACAATAGTGCTAAGTGAAGCCAATGTGTTTAAAGCTGGCAGTTATCAAGTAGAGGATTTCAGATGTGTGGCCTCTCCTGCTTTTTCTCTCCCTGTCACCCTTTTCAGTGTTCTTGGCCAGACTCCAGCCACTGGGTAATAAATCTTGGGTATGATTTGCTTGTTGAAAATGACTTCTGCAAGAAATGGTTTTGGTATTAGAGAATTGGATGTGCTCTTGAAGGATCTGTAGTATAACATCCTAGCTAATCTTCCTGTTACAGGTGTGGGCCTAATTCTTTGCTTTAGACAGAAAGTATAAAAATAATGAGTGATGTGTGAAATATTCCCTTTTCCAAAAGAGACTTAACTTTTATTTGTGGTCAGAACTGCATCAGTTTAATGGAACAGTTGATATATCAGTACTGTGCAAGAAAACTTGGCTTCCAAGAAACTGCCTAACAATCTAAGAATTACTTTGTAGTCATCTCTCTTCTTATATATAGCCTTTAAATAAACTGGCTTATTCCTTCTCCTGTCTGACATGTAGAAAAACAAGGCTCTGTAAACTCTTCCAATTGCGTTCTTCCCTCGTCTCCAAGCTCCACTTTGTTTCCTTCTGGTGCTCAGTTAAACTGTTGTGTGCAGGCCTGGCGATGAGAGCAAGAAGAGAGGTTTTGGAGTGTTTGAAAGTAACGAGAATATGTAACTGCTGGAAAATTGGACATTTTGTCTCCCAAAATGAGAATGTGCAGAGAAGACAACTAGTATCTCTGTTAATATTGAAAGCTGCCTAGAAAAAAGGAGACATTTGTACAAGAAGGTGTTTTTATGACGTGCCACCTAAAGCAAAAAATGCCTGCAAGCTTTTAATTCTCCAACCTGTGACAATGGCTAAAAGAGTCACAGAATGGTTTGCATTAGAAGGGATCTTTAAAGAACTAGTTTTGTAAAATGACTGCTGTTTGCCAGGTGCCACCCGCTGAAACCGTTCCTCAGGTGAAGAAGGAGAAGCACAGTACACAGGCAAAGAACAGAGCAAAGAGGAAACCTCCCAAAGGAATGTTCCTTTCCCAAGAAGATGTGGAGGCCGTTTCTGCCAATGCGACAGCTGCTACCACTGTACTCAGACAGCTGGACATGGAATTAGTCTCAATCAAACGACAGGTATGAATGGGATAGTTCAGGAATAACTGCTGGGTTTGGTGGTAGTGCCTGTCACAGTCTGGAAAGTTCACAGGATTTTGTAGCTTGACAGTTTTGCTGTCACAAAAAGCTTGACAGTTTTGCTGCACATCATGTGGCTTAACTGACAAACTGCTAGCTTTGGGCTATAAACTAATGCAGCCTTGTGTTCTGTATCTTTTATGTTTTAGTTCTATGGGCAAAACCAGTTTGTATGTGAAGTGAAGCAAGGAAAAGCCCATAGCATTGACTTGAAGGAATACGTGTTGGTGCTTTGTTTTTCTTGCAGTTCAGGGTCCCTTATTTTTTAACTATGAACTGTGACATTGATTTCAGCAGTACCTGATTTCCATCTGCAGCAGTTTCCTTTGCCTTCTCATATGTTACTTTTGAACAGGCGTGTTTGTATGATACCTGTCAGAGAGAATAAAACAAACTTCCCTATGTACCTTTTGCTTCCCCGATGGATCTGCCTTGTAAACAGATGTTTTTCAAATATCTGTTAGTAAAGACAGGTTTAATACATGAATCTGTTTCCTAGATCTGAACATTTTTACTTTTAAAGCAGAGATCTGGCTCAAGCTCTTTATTAAACTTAATAGAATTGGTATTTTGGCCTGAAGCCTTTTTCTTGGCACACTGGGAGAAGCGGAGCTCTCTAGCAGTCTTTGATTCATTATGTGCTCTGATCAGGGCCTTTCTTCTTAATGCTGAGCTTTATACAGACCTGGAAGTTGGGGCAGTTCTTGCTCCAAATAACTTGCAGACAGGATAGAATAAATGTGATCTCCTGGTATGCTTCTGCATTGCTTTATTTCAATATAACAAACTTTCTTCTTGGAAAAGAGAGGTGGTGAGAAGCACAGGAATGCTGAGCTTGTGGGGTTCCCGCTGGGGCTGCTGGAAGAAGGCTTGTCCGAAGATTTTTGTTTTTAAATCCTTGTTAAAGGGATTAATCTTTCTTTTCAGATACAGAACATCAAACAGACAAACAGTGCACTCAAAGAAAAACTTGAAGGTGGTATAGAACAATACAGACTTTCAGAGGTAGGATCATTTTCTGGCTCTTGTTTATTGTGAAGATAAATGCTAATATGTGTTTACATACCAACATCATTGGGGTTGCGAATAAGATACTACTGGTGTCCTATTAGTTGCCAGTGTGAACCAAGACCACTACCATATTCATTGTTGTTGTGAAATGGAAATGGGAGATAAGAAAGAAAGAGCAGTGCTTAACATGTGAAAGTGGTTTCTAATGAAGGAAGTTAGTGGCCCGTCTTTTCTTGGTACTTGGTGCTTTTGCTGTTTTCTTCCACCTCATGCTGGAAATAATTTGACCAAGATTACAGAGAGTGTCTGTCATAAAAACAAGTAGCTGCTTTGGAAGAGTGTGGCTCTTGGTTATCTGTTCAGACCATTCTGTATCATTTTGTATTACCATGACTTACTGGTCAGTGTATGTCACAGTTAACTGAATGGATGCCGTATGCAGTTCTTTGTTGAAAACGTTGACGCTTAAAGGAATGACTAACAGTAAAAATGTTTTGACTAACAGTTAATTCTTTGTTGGGAGGTTTTTATGAGCTCAGATACAACTGAACATTGTTGCTTATATAAATGAAGTTACCTATGTGTTTTGTTTTTTTTTTTTTTGTCTAGGTTGTTCAGAAATTTAATGCACGCTGGACCACGGATGAGCAGCTTCTTGCTGTGCAAGGTATAGCACTACATGTCGATTTTTACTTCAGTTGCTGATAATCAAAACTGCTGCATTTCAGAGCTGTTTCCCTTCAGTGGATAATAAAGCATTTTGACATTGCTGTGTATTAATCCCCAAAGAACAGAATTGAACAAGGAAGCAATATCCCCCCTTCCACTCCCTGGGCAGTATAAATTGCACCATATGAATGTTTACAAATAATCTGCTTGTCCAAACCTTCAGAAAGTGAAACTGTACTGGAAGTCACTGCTATGCTCTTTGCCTGTGTGGCTTCTCAAGTACTACAGGCAGATTTACACAGGTCTTCTAGATTTGGCTCTACCCATCTTTATTGCACCTCTATTTTCTTCTCTTATCCAGGGCTTAACTGTGTCTCTTGTGCAATTTAGACTTCTTTTTTCCTGGATTAATATGAGAAAGGATTGGGACCTTGACAGAAGTTTGCCTTGGGTTTCTTATTGTGTGACTGGAGCCTGATTTGTGGTCCTTGTGGAAATAACAGGTTTTTTTGTTTCTTTTTGTTGCTTTTAGCAATCAGGAAATACGGACGAGACTTTCAGGCAATCTCTGATGTGATTGGAAACAAATCTGTGGTGCAAGTGAAAAACTTTTTTGTAAATTATCGACGTCGTTTCAACATAGATGAAGTTCTTCAGGAGTGGGAGGCAGAACATGGCAAAGAGGAGACAAATGGAGCCAACAGCCAGAAGCCTGTAAAATCCCCTGATAATTCCACTAAAATGTCTGAAGAGGAAGATGAGGTAAATCCTATTTAAGTCACCTAAAATTCCCAATCTGAGCTCATTTCGGAGAGGGCTGTGTGTGTATATATACACACTCTTTGCAAAAGCCATTTTTGACAATCTTCAATCTGAGCATATTTTGCTTCAGCTGGATATACAGATTCCAGTACAGATTTTTGGAAGTGGGAATTCCAAACGTGTACGAAAGTGGAAAGAGAACAGTTCATTTGCAGCCCTCTGAAAGTGCATGTATCTCATCAGCACGTGGACATTTTAATGCCTCTTGCTGCCGAAACCCCATACATCTTTATCTCACTTGGATGTTTTCCCTGCACTCAGTTCTCCAAGCTGTTTTAGGTTTGGCTTTGTGGGACCGTACAGTCTTCTGAGGCAAAGCTCGACCTTTCATTTCTGACATGGAGTGATGTCACTCGGGGGAAGGGAAGAAAGCTATAAAAAAGGCGAGTGTGTGAAACTTCACTCTGGAATGATGTAGAGGCAAAGTTTCCTTGATTTTACAGGAGTTTCTATGAAGACAGATTCTAGAAACAGCCTCTCCTTGATGGAGCTGCATGGAGTTAACACTTCTCCAAAAGCAATGCGTGTTTGAAGTTATCTAAGGACTGTAGAGTGTCTAAATATGGATGTTATTTACAAAAATGTAATATTACAACAGTCTTGCAAAAAAAAAATCCCTCTAGCGGTTGGCATGTTAAAAATGTCTGATCTAGGACTCCCTTTGGCCTAATTTTATAAGACAGTTTGGCACAAAAGCCCTATGTAATTGCAAGCACAGTCAACAGCGTAAGGTGAATTTTGGTCTCACATGGACTAAAGACTTCTCAGTGTACTGTATATTTTTTTGCCCTGATTATGGTTGGCTCACCTGTATGTTGCTGTTCAAACATTCATGGGGCAGAGCTTCATCGCTTCACAAATCTGAATAATGTGTTATTCAAAGTTGCTTATATCTGGAGACTAGATCCAGAGGTATGATAGCTGAACAAAACCAAACTCAAAAAACTTTCCTTCTGAGAATGGTATGAGTGAAATTGTCACAGTCTTCCAGAACTGAGAGATGGAGCAAAGCAGCAGTGGTCTTAGTATGTAGCCATCCATTTGAAAGACAGGTGGCTTGTGTCACTGTCTTTTCCTGTGACCAGTGGAGTTCTGTCTATTGGCAGGGCAGAGCTTTTCTTCTCTGAGCCTTCTGAGATTCTTCCTGGCTTCAAATACCCTCTTGCTCCTGAAAGGTACAGTCAAAAAAGGGGAGTCTTGCTTGAGACAGGAGGAAAGTGGTTGCAGCAGTAACTGGAGTGTGCTGATGTGGCATAGTGTCTGGGTCCTGGAGCAATGAGAATCCCAGGCAAATTAGCAGAGGAGAAGAGGGAATGGAGGCAAGACAGCAATGTCTGGTGACATGACTGGTGCAGCAGCAGTTGTGTTCCCCAAACTAGTGATGAAAAGTACCCGGGCTGGAGCTGAGCAAGTGCTGAGTGGTGGAAAGGGGACTG
Source organism: Coracopsis vasa (assembly GCA_026283785.1). Lineage (NCBI taxonomy): Eukaryota > Metazoa > Chordata > Aves > Psittaciformes > Psittacidae > Coracopsis > Coracopsis vasa. The sequence goes on along the minus strand of JANHGB010043580.1, from coordinate 35,652 downwards.
AAACAATAGGTTTCTGGGAATAGTTGCAAAGCCTAGAGAAAAAGCAGCTATTGCAGGAGTCGGGTGCTTCTATGTGCCCTGCAGTGCACTAAAGAATGAGGGAAGAGCCTGCTTGCACTGGGCTGACACAGGCAGGGGCCAGGCAGGGTGCCAGTAAGCTGCCAGCTGTGACATCATGTATGACATAGACTAGCACCATGTGGCTTGTGGTTTTGATGAAGCCTATTCTGGACAGTAGGAACTGATGTGTCATGGCCGGGAGGAGGAAGGGGCTGGCAGCATGGAGGGGATTGTAACTACCAGGTCTGCAGTGTTTTAAAAAAATGCACAAGGAAGGAACACAAGGGGTGTTGCACAGTGGATGTCTAACGGCCACCATGCTCTGAGCACATCGGATGTTGCTGCTCAGGCTGGCTATAAATGTGATGCTCCAGCCTTCAGAGATAACATAAGCACAGTGCTGACTGGGTGCCTGTCTGAGCTGTTCTGGGGACAAAGTGAAATGCTATTGGAATTACCACATCAGTGATCTGCATGGGCTAGGAGGGGATTCCTGATCCCTCCTGAGCTGTGCAGTACTGTGTAAGCTGGTGCCTGCTCTGGAGAGCACTTGCATGGTGCTCAAGCACCATGGCTGGTGCTTGGCTAGTCAAGTCAGGTGGACTCAAGTCAGCGGTAGCCAGGAGACTTTTGCTGGACTATCACCGAATCCTCTCTGGTGCTTTCTCCCCTGGCATGCCTTGTTTGCCTGGCTGCCAGCTTAGTAAAAGCTTTGTCAGCCCTCTGACTGCTCTGGGTTTTCCCCTTCAGTGTGTTTTCATAGCAAGTGGCCACAGTTCCTTTTTATTGTTTGGTTTTGAAGGGGGTAGGCGAGACTGCTCATTATAAAGCAGCCTCAACTCCAGTCTTCATTTTTTATATTTACACTCCCAACAAATCCCAGTGTGGGTCAGAATAGGGGAAGCTGTTGCAATTCTTCCCATGTGCCAGGTTGCCTGCTTTGTTGCTTTCAGTACTGTGGACCTGGGGTGAAGTTTGGAGCTGCAAGGCCTATGTGTATTCATTTTTAAACTAAACGTGTCCTTTTTCTCCCCCCTCCCCCTTCCCTCCAGGCTACTTCTGTTCTTGATGTCAGATATGCATCTGCTTCGTGAGAAGGTGCTGTAGCCTAGAACAATTTGTGTTGACTACTGTGTTATCCAGGATATCAGGTATTAGCAAACCTCAGACAGCCATCTGCATCATATCTGTGGACAAGCAGCTATTACCAAAAAAAGGCAAACGCTTCCAGTCCTGTGCTACATCTGCCTTAATCTCCCCTCGTTCCTCCATACTGCCTCCACTTTCTTTCAAAAGCACCCAGGTAGCTCAGCTCTTCATTTCATCAACGTCCTGCGTAAGCATGGGGATTTCTAGAACCGGTAACACCTGTCTGTAAATCTTGACCAACCTGCAAAACAAGGAGCTCCTTAGCAGCCCCACTGTAACTCTACACATTAGGAGTTCTTATAATACTTGGTCCGTAGGGTATAAGTGCGTATTGCTGCATGGCCTTGTGGTCTCTGCTTCCTGTGCATTCTTACGATGACACTATTCTTAGCGAGCTTTCTATAAAGGAGAGAGGCCTGTGCACATGCCAGTAGTGTCAGGTTTGTTCTGAAATGACAAGGCATGTTAACAAGCAATCTTGAATAATGCAGAAGTGGTAGGAAATGTCTTTTCTAAGGTTTGGTCAGTCCAAGGTTGTAGATGTAAATCATTACACTTCTGGTTTGTGCAATTCTTTCCACTATACTTGTGTGTTCTCACTTAATAGAAAGCTCCCTAATTGAGCATTTTATTCCTGTATATTTTAATGGCTTTTATTTAGTGCAAAAGGCAATACGTAACCTGAAAACATTTGATATGCTATTTAACCCCTGACATTCAGCATTTGCATTGTAACCTGTTAAATGAGTGCTACACAACTTTCTTTTTCCTGATCCTCTGCGGGATTAAGTCAAAACAACTTTCTCTGGTGCCTGTCCTTTTGGAATATGTGCCTTTTTCCATTTGGCTATCATAGGTCACTTCCTGTCCCAGTGTCTCATTCCTCTTCGGAGCGCTGTTTGCCAAAGACATCAAACTACTTCTCCCACTGAAAGTCTGGATAAGGGTTGGAGCACAAAATTCAACCTTCAGATAGTTTTTTGGTCTCTCTAAGTTTAATGGAGAAGAACTGGCTTAATTTCATTGGCCATTTTAACCCTTCTGAAGCACACATTGCTTTCATGGTCTGAACCAAAATATGCAATTTAAAAATCTAAGAGGTGCTTTTCCAAATACTTGGTGCATGCAGCTTTCAAATTCCCAGCCCTCTGCTCGGTTGTCCTGTGCTGTGGTCTGTCTAACTGGCTTGAACTGGAGCCATTCTTGGAAGTCCTGCCTGAGGACTTCACACCTTGAACAAGGTGGTTGCTGACTGCTGAGCAGATAGTGTTCAGAGAAGCTAGAAACAGCAGTATTACTTCTTGTCCAGTGGAAAGCTGCAAAATAACACTAGTCACAAAGCATTTAAAAATGGTTAATTTAATTATGTTGGAAGAAACCACCTGGTGTCTTTTCAGGTGGCAAAAAAGGACCTTCTTTGCCTCCCTTCCTCTACAGAGGGTTCAAGCCAAGATGGCACACAGTAACGCATGGCACCAGTCTCTCTTAACACAACCTGAAATGAGCTAGTCCATATCTTGACCTGCAGCTGAGGTGCTGCAGATTGGAGTCTAGCCCTGAACTTGGTGCTGATGTTTGAGCTGCTGGGCTGGGCCATGTTGTGTGCTGTGGTGGCTCTGTTCTCTGTACCTAAAGAGGTATGCTAATGCCAGCTGGCTAACAGCCACTGTGACTGTACCTCCTGTAAGGCAGATGCAACCCAAGGAAAGGCAGGAGAGAGGAGCCTCATGTACCAGTGAGGTGGTCTCTTCCCCAGGTCTTGTGTGAGGGAAGTAATTTGGCATCAGAAATTGAGCAACAATACACAGGTGAAGGAGCAGATAGGCGTTTGTTAGGGCAAGCTAGACTGTGGAGCCCAAAAGGGCCTGTTTCAGCCACTTTGCAGCTTTTTCTGAGCCGTTTCGTTCCAGTAGCTCCAGAGAGATCCTGTGAGGTGGTAGGAGGAGGGAAAGGAGCTCTTCCCTATCCTCTGTTTTCGAAACCTGTAATCCCAAGCTTGTGTCAGTGTCTCTACAGCTGTTGATGTGAACTGGCAGCTCTGGTGGCTCTGTAGATGTTCCTTCAGTCCGGTTTCAATTGGAGTCTCTTGTGGGAAAGGACACTAGTTGTTAGCCAGTGTGAATTAGGATTAAAGACCGGGCAAATAGCACTGTGAATTCTGCTGACAGTTCTGGTGTAAAGCAATGCCACTCATTAGAAATACTCTGGTATTCAGCCTCCTGCTGGTACCAGTGCATGGAGATAGGTCCTTGCCAGTGTGAAAGGGTTGTGTGAGCTTGCATCCCAGCTGATGAAATTCCTCAGGAGAAGCTTCTGCTGGTGAGTTAAGTCACCCGTGAGGACTTTCCATTGAGTTTTAATCTCAAATCTGTCCATTTTATAATCAGAAAAGTTGTGTTTTGGCTTCATTCCTAAGGGGTAGGGAGAAACATGCATCATTCATGATATTAGGAAGAAAAAAGTTGTTAATTACCTTTCAGTTGTCTGCTATCTTATTGTAGTTAATACGTACAATATAATAGCACTATTTAAAACCTTTAGTTTTTTACATTCTCTTTAAGATTTTAAATGCGATAAAATCATTTTAGCTTTGAAAGTTTAAATGGTTTGGTATTGTTTAGGTGAAGACCCTCTCCTTTTTTCAAATGGGTCAAGCATTAGATACATCAACTGGTTGCATTCTGATTAGAAGGGTCCACAAAGATAAATGCGTAAGATAGAATATTCACTTAAATTTTGTTTCTTAAACTATCAATGTGAATGTCATAATTATATATATTTTGTGGAAAATGGGAAATTATTTCTCCTAAGTATAAGTTATTGTGCAAAATATGGTATCGTCAAAGAAAATGATAGTTTAAGTTTTAGTTTTAGAGATCTTAAAGATATAAAAGTGTATTGCATATGCATAAACAAATTTCATTTGTTCTATTTAATTTTTATGTAGTTGTGCAAAGTGCTAGGTAACTTCTCTTCTTGCTTATCCATAAAAACGACCTTGTTACTTGAATATTCGTGTTTAACTGGTTTGAAACAGTGATCAATTTCTGATAACCAAGGGAAAAAATACATGCCTCAGTTGTGCTTAACAGTATAGCAACAATGTACAATCAGATGCGTAAGACCATAGTAGCCATAACTGGTAGTGCAACCACAATGGTTGTCGTGATATATTTAATACCAATGGGGATAATGAATTCTTAATATATATTTTTAAAAGTTTGCAACCAAGACCCCATAAACATCCACTAGAACACTTTTTTTAATAGTTAATGTAAGAGTGAAACTCACTCTCTTAAAGCAATGTCCTGACAAACATTTTTCTTTCCTGTACAAATACATCTGAAACATTATGTATTAAAATATGCTCATTGTCACTTTAAACTTCAGTTTTAATCTCTAACATGCTGTTGGTATTCTTGCACACCAAATGTGAGCCAAACAGTGCATTACACTAACTTGACCACTGGATTTGTGACCATAAATCTCCCAAGTCAATGAAGCGCAAAAATATCGTAGGAGATTTCTCTGATAATGCGTTTTTTCAAGTCTGTATAAAATTATGCATAGCCCATTCTGCAATGAGTGGCTGATATTTACTCTTCACAAAAAAAATGAAAGAAAGCAAAAGAGAAATGATTTTTATTAGCTCCAGCTTGTCTTCAGCAAGTCAAAATCTAGTGATCTTGTGCAATGCCCCTAAAGCAAATACTTTCTGCCACTCCCTGGATTAATGCAGCTTTTCCTGTTGATAGTAAAGCACAATTGCAGTGAAAGTTACAGTTCAGAAAATGGAAGGTCAGTATAGTCTATGCATGTTGTATAATAATGAGTGTTTACATTCATATTCTCCTAAAATAAAATTTATACTGGAGTGTATAGTATTCCATTATGTAGATTTTATCAATTTTGTTAACTGCTTATAGATTGCTTAAAAGAAGTTTTTTCAAGATTTTAAAAGATGTATAAGGTTAAGTTTGCAAATATAATGGAAATGCTGTATAGCTTTTGAAGTGATAAAATACTCGTTGGGATTTTAAAGAAAGTATGTTGTCATAATGCTGTTGTAAGATTTTAAATGTCTTTTTTGCCTGTTTTCTATTATTCAGCACACTTACTGTGATGAATGTTCATAGCATTATAAAATTGCTTAGCCACTGAAAAGTAACATTTGGTTTTGAATTATTTTACTGTATTGAGGAATTGTAGTGGGGTAAATTCCTTTGTGAAATTCTACATAATTCATTTTTCTATGATTTCCAATGTTTGCTGACATCAAATAAAATTTTTTCAAGCCATTGATGTAATAAAATATGTAGTAAAATGTTACTGATGTAAAATGTGGTTCTGATAAGTAATTGATCCCCTACCTTTCAAATGTTGATCAGGAGAACCAGCCAGGTTCCTATGTTTCATCGTTCTGTGCATAGGTGGTGGTGGAGCGCGGGTGAACTGCTGCTGGTGTTGGTGGGCAGAGTCCTGCTCTCTGAGGAAGTTCGAGTGGCCTCTGGTGCAGTGCTCTTAGCTGGAGCTGCCTCCTGCAGTTCATGCTGGTGGCCCTGGAGATACTGCAGCTCCTCTCTTGATGGCGTAGCATATTCCTTCCCCAGCTTGTGCGCTCTGCTTGTGCGCTGGCTTGGGCATTACCTCCAGCAAATGGGCAGTGCTGTCACAAGGCAGCTCTCATGTTTGAGAAGCAGTGTAACTGGGATACTGGGATGCTGGCTGGTCTTGAGGGGTAGAGCTGGCATCCAGTTCATTAGTGTATGGATGGACACCTGAAGAATAAACTGCTGCGTGCTGCATGCAAAGAGCTAGCACTTGGCTGGACAAGTTAACATCCTCAGCATCTTTGTCCAGCCATGACAGAAAAGCATTTAAAATATATAGGAAAAGGCAACTCTTGCCCTTGAATCTTAACAGCGTGTAGATAGATGTTGCTATCACAGATGCTCAAAAAAGCAGGAAATTTTGCACAGGGGTTGAACATTGGGATTTTCAGGGATTTTCTGTCTTCACAGCCTGGGTGCAATACGCACCAAATGCAGAAGCATGGACAGGATGTTAAAGGGCAGTTTGGGGGGGAAACTGGTGTTGTCCTGTTGCATTTACCAGGCAGGTTACCAGGGGTGCTTTGTGAGCCGGGGCACTAGCACAGGACAAATGACAAGGCATTTTCTGCATTGCTCACGTGTGTTAAATGCAGCAGAACTAATGCTGCAAGATACTGGAGTGATTTGCAGTGCCATAGTGTATGGAGGGCAGGAATTAGTCATTCCTTTCTACATTGTAAAGCAGGCAGGGTTGGGAGGGAGATGTGCTTGCATTTTTGGAACCACAGACAGCATTTTTTGGCGTTGGGTGTGTTTCCTTACTGGAAAGCATCATTGTAATTTTTCTGGTGGCAGTGAATATGGTACCAGTGTTGTAAGGTAGTGATCCACCTTTTTAGTGGAGTCATCTGACTCAAATACCTTTCAGCCCTTAACCTTCAATACAAACCAGCCCTTCTTACCCATGTGTCCCCAACACAAAAGTGGAACAGAGAAACACACAGAAAGGAGTTTCTCCCTCCTTTCAATCAGGGAGCATAAGCAGGTGAGGAAACCAGAACTTCCTCTGCCCAAACACATACCTGAGGGAACTCCTGATGAGTCCAGATGCAAAGGTCAGTAGTGCAAATGCTACTCTAACCAGAGGGCCTACGTTCCTACCTAGTGATGGTATGTATTTGTAAATGGGAATGCAATGTTGAATTCATGCTGAATGGAGTTCAAGTGCTGTATTTAGTATTCCTAATAGCCTGTTTCCTACATAAATTGATATCTGATAACTTTCAGGGTTGAAATCTTAAGGCATCAGCCCTCTGTGGTTTAAAGTCTGAACTTAATTAAGCTTTGGACCGTAACTAAGAATAGGAATATGTATATATAAAGAAACTGTAGTTTTCAGAACACATGTATGTGACTTCTAGGCCTTTCCTATCTCTGCAAGCTATGGAGTAAGAACAACACGACAGCATGGAGCACTTCTCCCTTAGGATAGGAGCTGCTGCACATGGTAGAAGCTCAGGCTGAAAGGGCTGAACTGAAAGGATTCAGTGTTGGTGCTGTTTGTGTGCTGAGATCTTAATCTAATCCCCAAGTATCAGATTTATGAAATAACAGTATAAGCATGGATTTTATTTCATAAACAGACTTCCAGTCTGAAAGATACAGTGTGATGTTTGAGAGAGATCTGGGTGTCAAACCTAGCAGCTCCTTCCCCTCTAAACCGTGCTCTGGCTTATCCACCCAAATCCTCTTTGAACTAAGAGAAGCAAATGTAATTTCTGGTGTTGCTTTTAGAAAGCAGTAAACAAAATGTGCATGTGTGGATGTAGAAACAAGCAAAAAAACCCAACCAACCAAAACAAAAAATACCCCCCAAACCTCAGCAAAGGGCCTGCTCACAGTGGCAGAGGAATTGTTTGCTTTCACTGAAGAAGGGACCGGGAGAGAATTACTGTAAAACATTAGGGGGACTAGTTTCTGAAGTCATCAAGAAAGCAATTCTTGAGGAGGAGAGCATATAGGAGGACTGAACTTTGATCTAAGATGAAGAAATCACCTGGAAGTTTCCCTTCCTGCAAGGGAAGAAGCTTGTGTGGAAGAAGGCTGCAGGCCTAGCTTAACCAGGGCAGTGAGGGGCAGGGACTTGTAAGATGGGGAAAAACAGTGATCAGCCAAGGTGTTTACACTGGGGAGATCAGGGAATGGGAGTAAGCACGTGTTATATCTGATTGCCACGTGTTTCCAGCCAGAGACAATGGTGAAGGAGAGGTCAATGCTCTGGTTCTGGGTGGAAACTTAGCTTTCACCAGGGTAGTTCGGAAAAGGAGAAGGTGTGTGCGATGATGCAAAGAAAACATGCGCATGTGAACTGAGAGGAGCTTTCCTCCATCTGCATGCTTTGGGGCAGCACATAATTTGCCTGACACCCAGCGTACGGAGCTGTGTGTGGCTCAGCAAGACCTGATTAAGGTTTTAAAATGGAAGATGCTACTTCGTGACTGACAAACTGAACTGACTTCTGAAAGAGAAAAATGAATAGTAGATTTCTTGATACTGCCTTGTGTATTCAAGGTTTAGAGTAAGTCATGATGGAAATAAGAATTAAGTGAATTAATAAAATAGAAGAATGGATGCAATGGTTTTGCAAGACAAAGACTTGTGCCTGACTAGTCAATCACAAGGTGCAGGATCCATCAATGGATATGGATATTGCTGCCTGAGCTTGCTGTCCAGAATCCCTCAGAGAAAAATAAGCTTTTCAAGGGTATAATTAATTTAATCCTAAATTAGATGATGAAAACTGATCTAATGTATTACATCCTGAACGTGCTTATTTCTCTCCTTATGATAGATTATATGCAGAGCCTGGGGCTCTGTCTCAGATGTGAAAGCTAGGCATTAACCACACCAGTGCCATGGCTGCCTGGGCTTAACCCCAGAAGGGGCAAGGACTTAAACCCCTCACTGCAGCGCTGGGCATTGTGCTTCTAGCTAGATGACGAAATGTTGATGCCATATCAATGCTTTTAAAAGCTGCTTTTGTGTACAAACCTGGCTCAGGCTCTGAAAGACAGGTCTGCCTGAGCAGATGGAAATGGAAGTAAGGCACGCGGTGAGCTTGGCTTGCTTAGGTGGTGGAATAAAGGTTGGATGTTGTGTCTGGTCTCCGTAAATATCACCCTGGGGCTCACAGGTTAAGATAAAGGCAGCACTGATGGAAGAAAGGCCAGGTGGGATTTCAGTCTTGCCAGAACCTTAGTGGGGTGATTTTTCCTGGTCTGGGGGCAAATCTCTCCATTAAATCTAAGCTCTCAAAGTATGCGAAGGAGGTGCCATAGTTACTGAGCTGAACTCCACATGGCAGAAGATTCCTCACAGCTCTCTTCTTGGTACAGAAGATACCAAGCAAGCTCTGGTTTGTCAGTTGGGTCCACCCTTACTGCCAGCTGGTTTTCTTCCTCCAGCAGTAGTGACAGTGTTGAATCACAGTGGTTTGTCCTGTTGGCAGGACCACAGCTTCTGACAAAGGGTGCTCCAGGAGGCGTACCTACCTCTGATTGTATCTGTAGCCTTCCCCTGTTGTGGGTGCCTGGCTGCCTGCAGCTGGCCAGCACATTGCAGAGGCCAAGTAGCTCTCTGGTATGAAAGGTGAGGAGAGGTGCTATGAGCATGTAAGAGTGTGCTGGCTGTGGATTTCATGTCCAAGCTTGCACCAGGATGAAGCTGCTGTCTGACAGCTGTGTCAGGGCTCCCTGGAGTTGTCAGCTCCATGGCTGTGCTCTGCATCCTGCCTGCAGGGTGGGATAAAGGCCTTTGGGATAGGGAGAGACCAAAAGAGATGCCCTTGACCAAATAAAAGTTATGTTGTGGCATTCCAGTCTTGATTTTGCACTTAATGTTCTGGGTGCAAAAGCTGATTTGAAGAAGCCTTGGACCGCAACCCATATCAGCTGGGCCACTTGTCATTGGGATGCAGTAACTGTTTGCTCTCCCTGTGCCGGACCCAGGACCTTGCTCCTCTGCATGAAGGCTTGGGAGGGCATTCACAGGAGCACCAGCAGATTCCTAAAGATTCCTGCTGTTTTGTTTTGGGGATTTTGAATTGGCTTATGCTTTCTTTTTCCTTATGTAAGATGAATGAAGTTCCCTATAGGAAAGATTGGCTTCAAACGTTCTGCGTGTTTTAATTTCAGTAGCTACTGGATGTTGAGTTTCCCAAAGCTGCAGCGCAGTATGCCCTGGAGACTTGTCTCCATCACATAATGGAACTGCTTGTCCTGCTTTCCTGTAGGGTCCTGTGCTCTTTCTTCATGAAGGAGGATTAAGTCTGCTTCCTGGTGTGGGATATAGTGGGGAATCTGGTGCAGCCTTGGAAATTTCTGGAGCTTCTGAACAAGTATGTCCTCCTGAAGGTCCCAAATTTTTGTTGCTTGTTGAAATATGCCTCCGATGACAGAACTATCTACCCTACGGTTTGGTACCTTTTAATAGGTACCAAGTACTCTAGAAATGCCCCTGAATGGGGGGAAAGACAGGGGGGGAACGACACAGGCACTCATTGGACCAAATTTCCATTCTTTTGAGCGCTGTGTCCCACCTCTCTTGAAGAGGCAGGGAAGAAGTGTCAGCATTTGCTAATGCCAAAAATGTTCTTGTATATTTTCCATCATTTTTAGCTTTTGCAGTACAACTTCAGAGACAACTTTTCTAATGCCCAAAGTAGCTTTGCATTTCTGATCAGTGTGTTGTGCTGATAATGTTCTCCCTTAAACAACAAAAACAGCTATTGAAACACAAAACCAAACCCAAGAGCAGTTAATTGGATGTTCTCCTTTAGGCTGATTCCCTTTTGCTGCATGGCTGGTTCTCTTCTCCCTGCATGGTCGAGTCTCACTGGTACAAATATTCTGAGAAGATAAATTTTAATCTTAATCAAATTCCCCTTTAAAAGTATTTGCATAAAGATTCCAGTTTCTGCAATTAATCATGGGAGACCCTGCGTTCAGCGCCATGCCACACTAGGAAAGCAAACACTACCCATGTCTGTGCTCCATCACAAGCAGTCTCTCGCCTTGACTTTCAATGAGTGACCCAGAACCACGGTGGGATTTAGCAGCAGAAAAATGATTTAAAAGAACTGTGCTATGCACATGATGTCAAGGAGTTTGTTACAAACAATGCCTTTAGCTCAAGGCATGGATGGGCAGCTTCTCTTCCTCCTGGTTGTATTTGCAAGCGTTTGTTAGCAGTGAGTGCTGGGATCTACCCAGGGCTCCAGATCTGTGGCTCAGAATCCAGTGTCAAGAAAAAACATCCAGAATAAATAACTATAAACTGACTTGCATCTTCATTGCCTTCAAATGTGTACTGCACAAGGCCTCTGTAATGTGGAATACACTCAATCCTGTTCTGCCACCCCGTCTACCGTGTTTCTCAAGGTGTGGAAAAAAATCCCTTTCCATAACAGGAGGAAACTTGATTTTTATAGACATAAATATACATATATAAATTACTCATGACTCCATAACTCCTGCTGGATTTCCCAAGACATTTTTGCATTAATGCTTTAAACTGCAAGTCACCCACATGAAGATGCCCCTGCTATAAGCATTGAATAAACAGCAGGGAGCCTAATCCAAGCCTTGTTAGGAGCTTTTACGTAGTCTGCAGTAAGAGTCAGAGCAGGTGAATAGTAAGTAACTTCATAGTGTCAGAGCAAATGCAGTTTTAAATGATTACCTGCCAGGCTCTCATTAGGGTCCGGGTCCAAGCAGAAACCTGACAAGGAAAGATGTGCCATGCTAACAAAGGAACACATCAGCACACTGTGAGAAGCAGGAACACATCAGCACACTGTGAGAAGCGGCAAGGTTTCAGCAATGCTTTTTTGACTTGAGAGAGCATCTTGCACCTCTGAATTACTTCCATGTTGGTCAGTGAGCCTGTTTTGAGGACTTAGAGGAGGGAATTATGTTGCATTCAGGACTTTGTCCAACGGAGATGGTAATTTCCTGGATCCAATCTGATTAATCTCAAGGATTTCACCAGTAGTATGTGTTAACAAGAGGGCAGTGCCTTCAGACCTGGATGTGGGCCTGTCTTCTGTCCTGCCATGTTTTGCCTTCGCTCTTTATGGAATACTGGGGGAAATTAGAGACACCATCCCTAAAACATCCTCAAAGTCATGTTACAGTATTAAATAGGGTAAAATGCAGCTGCTACTTCTGGGATGGAATGTGGTTAACATGCACAGAACCCACCCTATAACAGCTCTCCAGGCAACCCTGTGACCTTAGAGTATGCTGAGGTAAACTCACCAGAGTAGAGCAGAGTGAAGGCACCATGGCCAGGCTCTGTTCTGCTCCCTGCAGGGGCAGGAATGTGGAGGCACCGTGTACTGATGAATCATCGAGCAGCTACAAACAAGGGTTGTAAAGCGAGTACTCCACACCAAATGTGTATGACTAGGGCCACTCAAGCTCCATAAACACATGCTCAAGCTCCATAGGTGTTTAAACTCTATAATCATATGTTTAAGCTCCATAATTGTACATAGTTAAAATTCCATGGGTACTAAGTTAAGAAATTGCATTACTGTGGAAGAGCCTGAACAGATACAAGGGCCTCTTAAAGGGTCAGAATACCTGAGAAACAGCAGTGATTCACAGTGAAGACTGAAAGCTGGAGAGGCTTTGGCCTTGTAGGCAGACTGAGAAAAACAAGACTAACAAATCAAGGAAGTCTACCCCTGAAGTCTGCTACATCCAGGCAACACCTGGATAATTGTCAGAATATGTTTTTTCGTGAGTGAGGAAAGACACGACTAGGCATCCTTTGGGTGGACTATCCTCATTTTAATCTCATTTTAATGCTAAAAATCACATCCTGAGGTCATAAGACCCCAGGTCAGGAGACCTTCCCCTAATTGTGAGCATGTGTAATTAGGCATCTGGTTATGTAATCATTATGCAAAGTAGTTGTCTAATCAGTAAAAGGTGGGGGGGTGGTGGGGAGTCACTAAATCGAATTAAATCATACAAGTATGTGAAATTTGGAAGTCACAGGGGGAGAGCCAGAAATGAGGGGGAAGACTCCTCATAATTGCTGGGATCAGTTGACCAGCTGAAACTTCTCCCCCCAGCATAGGGACGCCTGTTGGGTAAGAGCTATACTTCATGTGCATGTAATGATTGATTTTTAGCTGGCTTTCTATATTATTTTCTCTCTTGTTCTCACAGTACATTACATTGTCACTGGCAATCTTTGCCAGCCATGAAATTCACTGTCACAAAATTATATGATAAAAATCCTCAGTTAAGATCTATCTTGCGTGAGTTTCCAGAGATGTAAATTGGCTTCGAGCTGGCTTAAAAACTCACTTAAAAATCTTCAGCTTGATGGGTGAATCTGGTACCTTGTACCCTGAACAGGACGGGTGAATCACCCTCCGATGCTGTCTGGTGGAGCGCCTGCAGACGGCTTCAACAGGCATATCAGACACAAGGGTCTTGTCTTTCCTGGGGCGGTAACAGAGCTGTCAGACTTACAGGGGGTGGTGTTAAACCCCGTACTGGGGTAAAGACCCCCTTAACATGGCAATTAGGTATGAAAGTTGCCCAAAGAAGCTGTGGCTGCCCCATCCATGGCACTGTTCAAGGCCAGGCTGGATGGTGCTTTAAGCAACCTGGTCTAGTGGAAGGTGTCCCTGCCCATGGCAGGGGGATCGGAGCTGGATGACCTTTAAGGTCCCTTCCAACCAATTCTTTGACAAGAAAACGTAACCTGCAAAATGAAGCAAAGAGGGCTTACATAATTTTTGTTGCTGTTCTTGCATTTGGAGGTTGCCAAGAGACAGTGGAGTCCTCTCTGTTTTTCTTGTAAAGGTGCATTTTTTCATTTAGTAACTCAGTCTTGTTTCTACAGCCTCCTGGGATGGAAAGGTCACAGTGCTGTCTAAATGAAAGCCGAGTAATTGAGATGGTTTTCAATGTTTTTACATTTAACTAAAAAGTTTAATGTCTCCTTAATGCCCTGTAAGCACTCAGGAGAATCCATCTTTGTTTAAAAATTCAGGACCTACTAAAGGCTTCAAACAACTGCTGGTCATCTGGTGAGACTTGTAGCACTGCTCAGAGTCACTGATGTGCTCATGGAGGAGGAGAGGAACTATAATGCCTGCCAATTTCTGCCAAAACAAAATCAATGTTAACTCACCTGTGAGCTCAGGGTAGAGAGTTCTAATGTCAGTGTGAAAGTGCTGATGTCTGTAGATGGGAAGTGTTAGAATGTGTCCTCCCTATGGATAAGTAAGTCCTGGAATAATGCTCAGTTTAGGCTTGGGTTGCCAGCCTGTGGGTGTTTTGGAGGGTTTACCCCGTAGTTAATGTTGCAAGGTTGTAGAGGAGCAACTATGCACCTAAGGAAGAAGGCTTCTCCTAATCCTTGTGATACACGGCTACCAACGGCCCTAAGAACGTCATTTTAGGCAGTGCACTCAAGGTGTCATACTAGAGATTTGGGGTAGGTGTTGTCTAATAACAAAGGGTTATTTTTGACTTGTACAAAAACAAGCCCTATGAAAATCAATGCTGGTGGGAAGAGGGCTGACTTGACAAGCTACACATGGTTGTGAGTGTGGCCCTGTTGGAGGAGCACTGCAGAGGCTGAGGCTGTGTGTTTGAGTAACAGGTTGGAGGGATGGGTCCTCTTTTGGATTCAGCTTCTGGAGAGAGGTGTCAGTGTGGACCTGCTTTCTGAAGGCAAAGCTCCCTGATGTTAGAAGGGTGTTACCCTTGGTGTTTGTCTTGCTCCTTGTCAGTGATGGTCTTCATAGGAGGCTTTTCTGAAAACTCCTAAGCAGGGATAACCAAAGCACAGAAGGAAGTTGGAGAGCACGAAAGAATGTCTTGGGATTATGCACATCAATGAGATTGCTGGGCTGTGCTCCAGCTACAGGCTAGTGTGGGCATCGAGAAATCAAAACATACCTGGAACCTATGCTGGGAGTAGTGGAAGCAGCATCACAGACTGTGGGGGAGTTGGGGCTTGGAACCTCTAAGATCATTCCTGAGTAATGGATGAACAGTTTGTTCTGTTTTCCATGCTGGGTCTGCTGCACATCACAAGATCTGTTTTTCACAGCAGCCTTTTACAGCAGGTTGTTCTCCTAGAATAGCTGGAGCTTTGGAGAACGCTGTCCAAATTTCTTCAGTGTGTGACTACTTTGATTCTAAGTGAGTTGTTTTGTAGGCAGACCCCAAGGGCCACTTGCCTGGGTGGCTCTAGCTTGGCTTGGTTTATTTTTCAAGTACTAATTATTCCTATGAGATTCAGTTCGTGATTTCTGTTCAGCTGCTTAGGTGTCTCAGCTGTAAAGACAAAGTAATGTGTCATTTAAGTAAATTAGTATGTGAAAATTGTGTCCTGAAGTGTTTGATTAATGCTTGCAGAAGCCTTTGGAAGCCATGTGTTTGTGGCTGGAAGCTGGGCAGTGCACGCGTGCTGCTGTCTTAAATATTGCCTACAGCAGAAGCTGGGGAAGAAACTGTAGATCTTACAAGAGGAAGGGGTATGGATGTGTCCTCGCATTTTCTCTTCACTCCTTCCTACCCCTTTACACGAAGGTTTTTCACATGGGAATCTTGACCTAAGTCCAGATTACTCTGTCCATTCAAAGGCCAGAGTAATCTGGATATCTACTGATAAACTGATAATCTACTGTTAAAACATCCATCTCCCACCCGGTGATCAAGCCAAGGTTGCAGAAGGGCAATGACAGGAATGACAAGGGGCTGGAGGGAAGCGGTGCAAGTCCCTGGGGAATGGAAAGGAGGAACTGAGTGTAGGCTGTGCCATAGATGAAAGGAACAACTCGGAGCCCTAAGCTATATTTCTGCAGGAGATGGATTCTGGCCAGGGATGTTGACAGGTGACTGCTTCAGACCAGGCTGTGTGGTAGGGCTAGAAATGAGCTCTTGACAAAGTCCTGGAAATGAGGCGGAAAAAGGAATTAATCACCGGCAGAGCTGAGTGACAGATGTGCCTCATTCTCTGTTGCTGCTAAACTTTGAGTTGGGTTGTCTTTCCACACAAACTATGTCTCGACAGCCTGTGTTCAATGCAGGCATGCCAAGTGGTGCCTCCAGCCTGTACTGTGCCAGAGTTGGTGAAGCCGAGGAGGAGAGGGTAGGCAAGGTGTTCCCAATGGCTCTGAAAAGTGATTAATCTTGTCAGATGACAACCCAAGCAATACCTAGTCCAAAGGATTTGGAACTGCTTGAATAAGTTATGAATCATAAATGATTTACTTGGGGGTTTTCTCTGAAGAGAAGTCTAAATAAATATAATTTGAGAGGGAGGCATGAGCTGTGCTGGGATGCATGAAGGACCCACATGTCCAGGGCTAAATGATCTTGTAGGTTTTGAAGGCCAGAAAGGCCCACAGCCATGTTTTGTGTGGATTATCCCACCTCTCAGACCTTAATAGCCCTGAAACATCTCAGAACCTGCCTAATGACCTCTGCACTGAGAACCCTGTTCAGACCCGCAGGCTGGCCATACTTGTAGCTCTTCTGCAGCTCCCTGGGGACTTCTCTAGGTCTTCTAGTGCCTTTGTCCCACACTCCCATCTCCCCAGGGATCGGGTTTGAATCCACAGCTGCCTTCTGATGTACCGTGGTAGTTTCCACGTGTTGGATGTCAGCTTGACCTCCCCAGCTCTACTGGGGAAGTAGCGGTGCAGAGGCTCCCACAAAGCAAGCTGATGTTTGCCCAGGTTAGCGGGACAGCAGTGGGGGCAGATGATGCTTCTGTTTGGCATTTGGTACAGGAGTGAAGGCTGCTTCCCCGAGTTCAGCACTGCTGGTGTTTAGCTCAAGGGCCTCATCCAGCCCCCTGAGCCAAGCAATGCTGTTTTCTTTGGGAGGTGATGTGTCAAGAGGACAAGCCATCTATGCAGGCAGTTGTGGGAGCTTGCCCTAATTATCCCTTTCTCCCCTTCAGCACTTCAACAGTTCCCACCAGGTAAGGAATACCGATTTATTCATGATGACTTCTGCTTGATGTGACTGCTTCCATGGCCTTTATCATATCTCTGTGCTTCCAGAACATCAGCTCTGTCACACCTGTAATTTATTCTCAAGCTGTAACGTAGCTGTTGGAAAGATGCCCAGGTTTGACTTCAAGCAACGATGAATCCACAAGGTCCCTAAGCAAGTTGCTTCAACTGTAAGTTACCTTTGCTGCCTTAATTTGCCCAGCATCCTTTCCTTTTTTTTCAGCTTAATATATCTCATTGCATCTGCTCCTGCTCGGTTAAAGATTGTTAGCAGACACTTTTTCCCAGCCTGGTACTTGTAGATGAAAAGGCAGCTACATCTTAATCTTATTTTGGATAAACTGAGGAGTATGAGTTTTCTGCTGTTCTCATGGAAAGGCAGACTTGACAGAACAGGCATGCCCTTCGCTCAAACCTATGGCATCTGGCACTGGTAACATGCGAAGGTGAATCTTCCTTCCCCTATATTTCCTGGCATGAATTGTCTGATAGTATGTTACAAGGTTCCAGTTTTACAGTTGCAATGAGGCTGCTTTTGAAGCCAGGGAGCCTGTTTAACCTGATCCTATTTACAAGGCTTCTCTTTCACAAAAAGTGATTTCCTCTTTTTACACCTTGTCCCTGTGTGTGTCAGCCACAACTTACACAGGAAATAAATCTATGATGTGTGTGGCTGCTTTCCCTGTTTGAAGAACCTGGCCAGAGCCCATCTCCCAGCATGGCGGAGGATGCTGAGTGCAGAAAGTGATTAACTGTTTGCCTAGCAAGCGGAGCAGTGTGTTTGGTTGCCTGGGGGAAAAGCCGGCTGGTGGGACTCGAGCTAAGCTCATTCATTTTCTGATCCCTGAACTAATCTGAAAAAATGAAACACAAAATGAGAGCAGTTCTGCAGTGTCTGCAGCTCTGTCTCTAATTGACAGAGTCCAGACAAGAGGCCTCAGGTGCTAAAAGGTGTCCCTGAGGAAAAAGATGTGTTTTCTTATGGAAGCCTGGTGGGCACCAGGGTAAGAACTGACCTGTGGGCAGGGAGCTGGATTTAGGCTCCTCTGGGAAGGGCATGCGGAAGTCTCCAGTCCCTATGTCTCTTCCCGAGGATACGAAGGGACACAGTGGGCCAGGGGTGCTGCCTCCCTCCTGCAGTGAGGAGCTTTCTAGAGGTATCCTTCAACTTAGCAGCAGCACAAAAGGGTTTGTGTTCCCTGTAGTGCTCTCCCGTGCCAACTCCCTGCTGCTGCAGGGAGGGACGGGGAAATGGTAAGCAGCAACGCACCAAGGAGCCTCGTTAGCATGCTGAGTGGGTCAGCTTCTGTGTTTAACTTTATCACCTTCCTCATCCTCTCCTGTTCAGCTCTGGTACCCATGTGTTGCTAGCGTGATCAAATGAAAAAGGGGGAGATGGGGTTCCCCATGCCTCGGAAAAGGGAGCGCAGACCCCTGGTAAGGGTCCCACCAGCAAATGTTGAGGATGCCTGGGGATTAATAAGAGCCCATGGGTAGACTTTGCTGGTCAGGAAATGCCAACCCCAGAAGAGAGCCTAGGGTCACATTAAGGGCATTTGCCAGTGTGTTAGTAACTGTAGTAACTGACTGCAAAAAAACTGTTCATGGATCTTACCCTGACCATGGGGTCTGTTAGATTCCAGCTCGGTGCCATTGGCTGAAGTGGGAATGCTTGCTTCCCCTTGGGAGCTGATGGCTCTAGGTTGAGCCTTCCTAAAGGCAATTTTCCACTCAGTGGTGATGGCAATCTAATCTCCTCTCCTCCTGGGGAGGATTGCTCTGCATCTAAGTTAAGAAAAGCATCTCCAGTGTCTGAGATAATGGGAAAGCTCTGGGATCTGTGGAAGAGACTAAAGGAAGAATAAATAAAACTACTGACTGCCTCCCACTAACACAGCACCGGCAGTGTTTGAGCCACTCAGGAGGAATGACTATGGAGATACTTGATTTGACCAAGTGGGATTTATCCCAGTCAGCCTGCTGCTGTCCATCAGAAACCGAGAAAAGTTATGTTCTGTGCTGGAAGAGGAATTTGCAAACCCTGGTACAAAATGAATAATAAGGGTAAATCAATTGGAGATGCACTGTGCTTATGCTAGGAACGGCACAGCGAGCAGCGCAGCATTGAGTTCAATTGGTAGTGTTAGATAAAATGCTGCATTTCATATGTAGGCACTTACTGGTATTTCCTTTATTTTTAGAAACGCTATTGGCTTTTGTAATCATGCTTCATTTTGCTTTTGCAACAGTATTATTGTGAAGAGAAATAGCTGGGCTGATGCCGGCTTTCTTCTGGAGCACTACCCCCATGTTTCTCCAGCTCCTGGGGGTAATTAGGGCCAAAGATCTGCTCAATTTACTGCAGCCTGGTTGGGTTACTCAGGGACAA
This sequence comes from Coracopsis vasa, assembly GCA_026283785.1. Classification (NCBI taxonomy): domain Eukaryota; kingdom Metazoa; phylum Chordata; class Aves; order Psittaciformes; family Psittacidae; genus Coracopsis; species Coracopsis vasa. The sequence goes on along the minus strand of JANHGB010043580.1, from coordinate 16,445 downwards.
GGTATCTGCACTGAGTGTTCCTTATTGCTGCTGCCATGTGAGGAGCCTCCTGCATGTGCTTTTGAGCAGTCCCTTTAGGGATGTGCCCCTCTTACCACATGAGCCCCCAGGCCTCCATTTTCTGCAGGGAAAGCTTGGATTCGCTGAGCCTGCCTTTTCACCTTCAGTGCATCATTTCTCCCTGTGGCTGCTGAAACAAGCCCAGAAATGTTGGATCCCTCTTACAGACACACCACCCTCAGAGCTGTGCGATGGGCAGCAGCTTGCAGGAACACAAGGAACTTTCTTAGGACAACATCTCCGCGTGCCATTCTAAGTGCCTTTATATTGGGTTGGAAAAGCCAAGCCCTCCAGCTTGCTTCTCCAGGAGTTGCTGTCAGCCCATGGGCTGGTGTCATCTTCCTTGGCCCCTCGGCTTTGGTCACCAGCGGTATAGAAAGAAGATTTAAATGGCAGGAGGAAGATGCTCTTCCTTTTCCACACTTGTGGGAGATGGATTAAACCAATTGTTGCTTTTTTCTTCCTCTAACAAAGAAGTGTAATTAAATGTTTCTTTCTTTAATGTCTCCTATGGTAACTTGAGACAACTTATTAAAGGCTCAATGGCTATTGTTGCTGCATAGCACTGCCTCCTGTCCAGCACCCCCAGCAAGGTTAGGGGTCTGTTGTGTGAGATGTTTGTTGTGTGAAACTTAATATACAGCAAGATGTAACTCTTTCTTTGATGATCTCCTTCTCAGTAGGCAGCTGGGATCTGTGAACCCCCAAAGGGGGCTGCTTTTTTGGGATGATGTTCCCTGAAAAGTAGGAATGAAAAGGATACTGTATTTCTCTGTGATTCTTTTCAAAGAGGAAGTGTAAGCTATTGGAAGTAGTACACATGCCTTTGCTAACCCATGCTCAGGCATGTTGATGTGATGGACCAAAAGAGAAGCTTTGTTCAAGGAAAGAGTGTTGCTCAGTAGGAAATTTCCTATATGAAAATCTCCTCGAGTGAGGGCAGCAGCACAGAGATGAAGTGTCAACATGAAGCTTCAGCTGTGGCAAGGAAAATATGTTACAGCTCTGAGGAGAAAATGCAAATGAATTCAGCATGCTTTAATGTGCATGTCTGCCAGGGCTCCCACCTCTCAGTCAGGCTTCCTCTCCTTTGGAAACATAAAAAATAGCAGTCAATTAAAAATCAAACTGTCCCATGAGTATGAGCCCAAGTGACTGGACTGTTGTTTTTTTAATGTTTACTTCATGCGCTTACACTAATTGAAATGCAAGTTATATTGAATGAGTCTAAAAATGCCCTGGCCTCACTGTATCCCAGCAAATGTCACCGGAAAGGGACATTTAATTATAGCCTGCTTCAGGGAAAAAAATCAAAATTAAATTAATACTAATGTCTGTTTGAAAAATATAATGAATGTTGGTCTGGGGGAGGCAGCACGAACAATTGTCTGCAGCCTTGCAGGATGCCGCTTTTGCAAATTCATGGAAAATTAAAACCCATTAGCATCCAGAGCACTTTGCAGAGGAGTTTTAACAAAAGTTGTCGTTCCAGCTCCCCTGCCCTACTGGAAGCACCCTGGGTGGGTTGCCCCGTGCTGCAAGCTCTGGGCAATGCCTGCTGCCCTGGGCTTGCTTAGCTGGAGCTTTCCTCCTAAAGGGACCCCAGGTCAGGTAAGAAGTAAGCTGGCTGTAGCAGCATTGTCCTCTGCTGGGAAGCAGGGGCTTGGTGGAGCTGCTGTGAGGGTGGCAGCTGGGCTGGGATTTGGCATCCTGGGGCAGATTAGGGGGTTGGCATGGGAAGGAGGATGCAGGGGGTTTTACACCCCGATGAGAGGTGAGGCTACAGGTTACACATGGCTCTTAGCCATCAGGGACACAAACTTGTTCCTTTCACAAGTGCTGGAGCTATAAAGTGCACTGAAACAGCCAATGCAGAATGCCTGTCAGCCTGCGGATGAGTTTATACAGGAGCTGATATGTAGCCAAGGTGGGAGGGCTTTTACTGCCATTAGCAGATGTTGGTGGCTGCCACTCTGAAAATGAGCTCGACTGTAAATCAGCTTTTCTAACTCTGCAGGATTATTTTTTCTTTCTATAGTTTCACTGCACTCAGAACAGCATCGGATTTTAGACCTTCCCCTCTCTCTCCTCCATCATCTCTTGTGCCTCAGCCAGGGGCTAAAACTCTCCAGTTTCTGAACGCGAGCATCAGGCTTGCAGCAAACCCCAGAGGCTGCACTGCTCTGGACATGGAGGAGCCACTGAAGAACCAGTGGGAACTGCAGTTCCGGCAGCACCTGCTTGCTCCACCAGCAGCACTGGGCCCTATGGGACCAGACCGCTTATCCCCAGGTAGCTCGATCACAGAGGTACAGCCACAGCATTGGGTGGAGATGTCAAGGTGCTGGCAACAGCTTCTTCACACAGGCAGTATATGTGATGGTGGTGAGTGAGGGGGGCAGTTTCCTGGCTGGGGTAATGACTTGGATGCATCTTAGTATAAGAGATAAATTAAAAGTCATTCCTGCCAGCTGAAGAAAGGCATCATCTGCTTGGCTCTGGCTGCAGGCTCTTACTGTTCCCAAAACTGCTCTGACTGGGTTGCTCCAGGACACTGCAGTTCAGCCACACTGTCTTAAGGAAGGAGGGAAAGACCTGCATAGCATCGAAAAAACAGTTCTGTGGGACTCGGTTGTGTTCAGAGCTGGCCTTCTTGCTTCTGGTTCCCCAGGTGTCCCTGCGCTGATCCCCTTAGTCCTGTCCCTGGTGCATTAAGTCCAGCCAGCCTTGCTCTGCTACCTGTAGAACCAGAGCTGCCATCTTCCCATTTTGTGAATGAACCTGATGAAGGGTTTCCTGTTTCTGTAAGAGGTCTGGTCCCCTCCAGAGGGTGGAATTACCTCCCAGCATCCAGAGTAACACCTCATTATACATTTGTAAGCTGGGCTGGGACTGGGTTGGACTGTAGGCATTGCTTCCCATAAGGTAGATAAGCTGGAAATCCCAGACTGAGCCAAATTGCTTTGGGCTCAGAGGAGTTTCTTCATAATATTTTCTTTCCCCCTGAAACAGTTCAATTGTAATGCTCAAGCTGTGGTTTGTTATCTGTTGTTTCCATAGCTGCTGTGCTACAACTGGCAGATACGCTTTTAGAGACCACATGGTTACTGGTTTGTAATCTTTAATACTGCTATTTTTGGATTCTAAGAACAATGATCCAAAATCAATATATATTTTCCCAGCAGAAGAAGGCCTGTGCCAGCTTTGGCCTGGGAATCTGGCTTCCTTCAGTATGTTTGGAAACATTAGCTTAGGGGGGTTTTAATTCTGTCTCTTTTTCATTTTACTTTAGAAGGATCACTTTCTGCATTGCCTTCACCTACTGCAGAGAATTGGGCTTTTGTTCTGGGTTGGGGTTCTTCTGTCTGTTGGTTTGGGTTTTTTCCCCCCTTTTCTTTAGTTCTGCTTCTCTTTATTTATTTTTTTTCTCCACAAGCTGCTGTCCTATGATACCAATCTTATGAATTTTCAGGGGGGTAAGATGAATCCCACCCTGGTCTCAGAGGACGGCAGCCATCCAACTCATGTAGATACCTGTGTTGTAAAGCCTCCCGTTTTATCTGTTGAAGAAAAATACCCACATCTAGGATGTGACTCATCTCCTTATAAGCTGGTGCTGAGCTAGATCTCTAAACTAACTGAGATGAACTGCATCCCAGAGGTGCCTATTTTCCTTCCTTTTAAGGGCCCTGGACAGGCAGTGCAGATGCAGGTTTCCATACTGGACATCCTGCTGGTTGGGGGAGATGAGCCCAAATGCTGAAACTTAAAATATGAACTTGTTACTTTAAACAAACTTCTCAGTGTTTTGTTTTCCTCTGACATCCAGCTTGCTTCTGCCTGTGACAGAAATTGTTTTCCTACTGCAATAGCCAAGTGCAGCAACAAGCACAATTATATTTCCTTTTCAACCCTTTTATTGAAACTCCATCTACCCACTCACAGAAGTGTTCCATTTATAAGAGACCTTCGTGCTCAGGCTGATGTTTCACCCACTGGTGCCTTGGCTTTGGAAACCATCCACATCTCATCTTTGTACTGAGGCCATCTGCTCCCTGCAGGGATGGACCTTTGGGATTTCTTTCAAGGTATGTTTCTGTTGGTCCTCATCATGTTCTTGTAAACGCAGCAGAGCTGCAGAAGCCCACACATATTGCCACACTGGATGGAAACTCCTTTGTGCAAATATGCCAGGCTTTGCAAACCTCTTCTCAGGTCTTGCAAATCTGGCTCTGCATCCCTGGTCCCTGGGGCTGGGATTTTATTGCTTTGTCCTACGTGGTTTTCTGGCCAGGATTTGCAGTTGTGATCTACAGCAATGGTGAATCCTTACTGGGATCTTTTAGCAGGCTTTTTTACAGCTTTGTGTCTTTGACAACCCTTACAATCTAGCCTTAAACTAGGCATTTCATTAGGTTGTGGGTTTCAGGTAGATCTCCCTTCTCAAGCCTCAGAAGCTTCTGTCTTTATATGAAAGTGATATCCTTCCATTTTCTTGGGTAAGATTGCAGTGTTCTATTTCTTTTCCAGTGTCACCTAATAACCAGCTCTTCCCACTTAGCTGTTGACTATTGAGCACAACTAATCTTTTTGACTGTGAAAAATTATATTTGTTTTAGGGCCATGCTTTGCTTGTCTTCCTTTTGAGCATGTCTTCATAAAAATAAAATCTTGCATAAGCCTTTTTTGATGGTATTTCTGGTGCCAGGCACCTTCCTGTCTCTTAATTCCAAATTCTCGCAGGCAAGACGCAAATGTTACAATACAGGATTTAATTTCATATCTCGTTTCTCCTTTTCCCCTGTCAGTTCTATCCACTTGATGCCCTGTTCTCTCATAGCTCCATGTGTCAGTGGGTAACTTTCCTGTGATAAAGGTAAGAGATTACTTTTTTTCTTTGAGGAAAAGCAGTGATTTTAGTAAGTCTCATTGCCTTCGTCTTGCCCAGAGCATTGAGCTTTGCAGCTGTAATACATCACTGATGCAAATCCTGCCTGCAAATCCAGTGTGGCTTTCCTTTGTCTGGCCCCAAACTACAGCACAGGAGTAACTAAAGCATCTCTGCCTCTGGGAGAAGAGATGAACCTGTGGCATCCTGAGATATTTAGATGCTTGAGAAGACCAGGGGGTTACTATTGACTTAAGAACCTCAGCCCTGATTCTGTGTTTCCAGAGCTAGAGGCACACTCCTGTTTTGAAACCTCCCTTTTTTGCAAGCCCCTTCTTACCTGACTTACTGAAAGCAATACACCTTGCAATGCTGGTATATGGTTTACCTCCTAGGTGAATTCTGTGAGCTGCCCTGATGGGAACACAATGATTCAAGCTTGCAGCTGGATCCTCTGCTATACAAACTCCTGAAATAACAAATTAAGCTTTCAGAAACAGGTACAGTGTCATTCCAGAGCCGCTACAGAGCATTCTCTGTACATGCTGTTCCCCTGCCTGATCACCCGTTGTGGTTTATGGTGCTTTTTGCTACCCTCTCCTATTACGTGCAGTGAAAAAATGGATTAGTCTGAACATTTGAACAGACAGTTGCAGCCTTCCTAATCCACGGGAAAGAGATGCTGTAGTATTTATCAGTCTGTCAATAAGGATGCCTGGAAAGGATGAAAAGAAGGTCTGAAACACAAACATGGAAAAATAAACAATCATATGTGTGTGTATATATATATAATCTGATACATATTCCTCACAAACTAGCAAAAAGGAAGCAAACCGGTGTGTCCCAGGTCTAGAAACAGGCTGCTGCAGTGAAAGCAAGAGGAGCACTAAACCCTCACAAAAACTGCAAATCAACACTTTCTGAGCTGAGCCACTATACAAGAGGCACCTCTGCATTCCATTTCTAAATTAATTTATATAAAAGCAAAAAAACCCAACCAACCCCAACCCACACATGCCAAAACCCTGACAAATATCCAGCCAGCTCCAGTTCGTGTTGCAATGGAGATCATTGCTAATTTTTCCGTAGAATGACTTGGTGCCAGACTGTTATCCTGATGCCTTTTACTTGGGCTAGAAATGTCCTGCAGCTCCTTTCTTCCCCTCTCTGGGAGTGAAGAGGAGCACTTTCCCCCCTTCTATGATTAATTGCTTCACATCATGGAGAATGGAAGAGAAGACTAAGGGGAAAATGCCTGAGACAAGGTCATGGATGCACCAGCAGCCAAGCATTTCCTCATGTTAGTTAGCAACAAATCTGAATTTGTTGGTGGCTGCGTGCCGGATTAATGCCAAGTCTCGGGATAATGTGAGGGGTTTCTAGCACGGATTTAATGAAAGAAAATCTTGTGATAAACTGGATCTGAAGAGTTTCAGCTCGCTGTTGTATGATGGTCGGAATGAAGGATATAGGTGCTACAACAGAATCCTTGTGAATACCATTTGATTTTGAGCAAGCCCTGGAGGGCAGAGCACATGGTGATGACGTGACTCGAGATGCCAGTTTGGGAGGGGAAGAGCTGTGGGCCCATACAGCTGAACAGAGAGACGCACCCTGCCCTTGTGCACCCAACAGAGGACTCATGGGTCTGGCATTGAAGATCAAGCACCCACAGTGCTCTGCTCCAGCAAACCAGCCGAAGGCTGTTTCCTCTACCACTGTGGGCATCAGCCTGCAGCTTCCAAACTTGACCTCACCCAGACACTTCATGCTTTCTGCGGCTGCTGGGGAAAAAGCTTTGGAGGCAAATGGAAGCGCAAAGATTAGGGACAAATCCTCGTGGGGGAACTGATGCTCCTTCCTGGAGAAAAAGCACGGATCATTTCAGTGCTGGGAGTTGGACCTACCTGGCTTTGATGGGAACAAAAGGAGGGTTCATGATCAAGGAGAGAGGAGGAACAAAAGAGCAGAACAAGGTAAAGCAGTGATAAAGTGGTAAAAGGAGAAAAGACACAACAGAGAGTAAAGCAGAAGGAAGATCCTCTCTCCCACCTCTCCTGCCATCCCTCTGGTGCATGGCTGTGCTCTCCAGCTGAGCTCGCACCAGGAGTGCTAGGGTGGACACAGCTGCTGAGCTGTCTGCTTGGTGGTGATGACTGAGCATAGTCAGACACTTGAGCAAACACAGCATTTTAGAGTGGCAAAACAGAAAATGAGGACGTTGCATGGGTTTTGGGGTTGGTTTTTTTGGAGTCAAGTTGTAGCCCCAACCTTAGGGCTGGCAGGTGGCCAGCTCCTGGTGACAGCATGGTGCTCAAAAGAGCATCTTGGACTCCAGCAGATGCAGAGCTCAGTAAATTGATCTGTTACTTGGAATTGGAACATCCCAAGTTGAGATCCCCTGGGGCAGATAACCCTCCACTGCTATCTGGAGTGCTGGCCAGGAGCCAGCCAGCTGACCAGCGACATTAGCCTCCACACTGCCTGGCTGCAGCCCACGGGGACTGCACAGAACCACCCCAGCCAAGAGGCTTTCGGCAGTGACTTGAGATGCAGCTGGATGTGTTGGTCACTGTTGTCAATGAGAGTGACTTCATGACCTGGATAGAGCAATGGTTGTGTCATAGGAGAGTGTGACGCACAGTAGACCACAGGTCCTGAGCACATAAAGGTTATCTGGAGGCAGCGAAGTCTCTTGTTACCAGCTCCTGTACAGCTTGGCAGTCTGTGGGGAAGACTCCTGTCAAATCATGATCTACAGCTTATTGCATTGCATGTGGTACAGAGTGCTATTGGCTGGATCTGGCCTTCACAGGGAATGCAAAATGGGTATTTTAAAGCAACTTCTCCCCTTGTTTATCCAGCACATCCTTTGGGTACAGCGAATGAGTGTACCTATTCTACCTACAGAATGGGTAGAGTTCTATAGGTACAACTGTAGTAGGTGTACCTACTGTAGTGAAGGAGTGTGGGATGGAGTCTCTGGCTTGTTTTATAAGAGCATGATGTCTGTTTTACACAGTAAAGATAATTCTGTGCAAATAGCAAGTGCCACCACTGCATCTGCAGTGGCACGTCATCAGGTACTCTTTGCTTACTTGGGCTCTCTAAACACTGCCTGCAGTGGAAGAGAATGCAGATAGTAAGTGGGGAAGGAAAATCAGATACTTACTGTCTGTGAGCCTAAAATGCATAATAGGGATACTGTGTCATGTCTCCCCCTTCCCCCCGTATCAATTACAATTTAGCTGAGCCACTGCTTATTTTTGTGCACCTGTAGAGAATCTGTAACTTCTGGAGTGCTCTTTCCCTCTGCATGTGTAACAGAAGGTTTAAGTGATTTTAAGCGAGGCAGCCTGCTAGTGAAATGCTAAAACAGTGCTCGAGCTAACTACATTTCATTTCGGTGTCTTCTACTTCTCAGTTCTGGACCACCAGCCAACTGTGACTTGAGTTCCAGATAAGCAGCTAGAGACAACAAGCTATTGCAGGCAGCTTCCCCTGCCCTTGTGCTGCAGCTCTCAGAGCAGAGGGCCCCAGCAAAGGCATTTAACAATTGTACACACTAGGGTGCAGTGATCCAAGGGACTGGCTCTTCAGGCCGGGGGGGGAATCCCTTTTCTGCCATTGCTGTCTGCAACCCTGGAAGTGACAGTGCATGTTTTTAATCTGGATGGCTGTGCTGCTGCGCTGTGTGTGGTGCCATATAACTCACAAGTAGGAATCAATCTGAGCAGCCGAATTCATAGACATGATTGGCTGAGGTCATTAAAGTTTCCTCAGTTTTGGATCTCCGAAGTTGTGAGCTTATAGAGGGAAGTTTCAATTCTGCTCCACCTAACTAGGCAGCGATCAGTTTTGTTCATCCTGATGTTGGGAAATGATTCTGTTTTCTTTCACATAAGCTTTATCTCCTCATTTTTAGAAATAGTAACGGTGGCAGACTCGTTTTCTGCTGAGATTTGGGTAGTGCTCGTGGTTGGTGAGGGACAGCAATGGCAAGAAAGGCAGGGAGACAGCTTTTGCAACAGCAAGAGCGAAGAGGCCATGGAGTGGTGGGACAGAGCTGGGAAGCAGCCTGGTCAGGAGGAGGTAGAAAAGAGGGCTGTGACATTTCCTGGGGGTCACTGTGTGATATTTAGAAAGAGAAGGATGTATTGAAATTGCTTCCAGGCCAAAATGGAGGTAGGTAAACCTGCCTGAGGACAGCAAAACAGCCATCTTACTCCCCTATTTTTTGATGAAGGGGAACAATGCGTGTGCTGAAGCCCTGCAGGATGGAAGGCAGCATGTTATGTTTAAGACCAGAGGTAACTTCATTAGAGCTGTTATATTTAGCCCTTCCTATAGAGACTCTTATTTCTGTGGAATATTACATAGAAACTGTTACTATGTACAACACAGTAGAAAAATGTGTTTTCTGTCCCACAGAGCTCACAATCTGCCTCTTCAAATTAACTTTCCTGACAAAGGTTAAATGGCAAGAAGGTAGAATATTCAAACCTGTGAATTATAAAATGTGTGGATCAAGAAACAGAAGGGAGTAGGTCTAGCTGGGAGCCTGAGTCTCCTGTGCTGATCATAGTTCTGAGATGGTGAAAGCTCCCAAGGAGCAGAGCTGGACCAGAGGCCCTGCAGAGGGTGCCAGAAATGGAGGAGACCTGGGTGAAGGTGACTAGCTCTGCCCCAGCTTTGATGGCATTTTCAGATGTTGACAGATTAAATCCCAGCCTTCCTGGATGTTACCAGTGGTCAAACATAGGAACAGGGCATACAGAACCGATGCAGCATCTTCACCTGCAGAGACATAGGAAACCCAGCCGAGCAACCTGCTCTGGCTGACCCTGCCCTGAGCAGGGGTGGACGGTCTCCAGAGGCCAGCCTCACCCATCTGATACTGTAAATCATCCAGTCCCATTGCTCCTTTTCCTCCCTCTTCCTGCTTGGCAACACAGCTTGCTCATTGTAGTCCTGTTGTAAAGCTCGAGGAGGATGCCCTGAGCCTCCCAAACACCAAGAAGAGTGGCAACAGGCTGGCCTAGGGCTTGCTGGGAGGTCAGAGGGTTAATTGTGAGAAGCGTGTGCCTTTGAAACTGGCACTGAAACTCATCTCTCAGCTATCTGCTCCCTAGAGAAGGCATGCAGCTGCTGCTTCCCCTCACACCCCAGCCCTGCACCCTGGGGATGCCCCATAGCCCCATCCCACCTGCCTGGCCTCCACCCAAATCTCAGGCCCTCTGTCCCCGAAGATGATCCGAAAGCATTGGATTAACCTGTTGGATGAGCTCCAGGCCTGGGGCAGAGCCAGCCCTTAGTGAGCTGCCCTGCAGGAGCTGAGCAAATGCATCCTTGAGGAGGTGGAGGCACTAAAGCATCCATCCATCCTTCCATCTATCCAAATAGGTGTGAAATGGGAGTGAAACCCATGCTCTGGAGCAGAGGAAAGAGCCTGATAGAGGGACATGCCCTCTCTCTCAGCTCTTCTCACATTAGCATGAGAAGAGCCTCCTTTGGAGGCTTCCTGCGGGGGTGATGCTCTGGGGAGGGTCTATGTGCAGGGCTCAGATAGCCACTTTCTGCCACCAGTGCTTTTGAAACACAATGTGCTTCCAGACTTCATGGAGAAAGCCAGGGCTGGGGAAACCACTGCTGTTGAGACTGGGCTTTGGGTGGCTTGCTTTAAAAAGCAAGCAACCATCGCCTGGAGGGGTGCCAGGCAGCACCCTGGGCTGCTCACCGGAGGAAAGCTGTCTTGCTCATGTCCCGTGGGGGCTGCACCAGGGTCACACCAGCCTCTGTGCAGGGGGAGCACAGTCTGCCCTGGTGTTTCAGGGTGGAGGGGGGCACTTTTGGGAAGCCTTCATCATTGATGGAGTTAGAAAAAGAGATGTATGACTGAGGCTGATTTCTGGGAACAGGGGCCCATAATTTAGGAAGGCAAAAGTTGCTCCCATCACTCAGCTGAGAAAGGAGTGTGCTGAAAGAGGTATCTCTGCTGTTCTGGCAGCACATTGCTGCTCGGTCAAGGCAGTGGCTGGGGAGGAGCCATTCAAGGTGTCAAATAATGGCAAGGAGCTAAGAAAAACTGCAGGGAAATTATTAACCTCAGCTATAAATACGCTGTTAAATTGCCATAAAATGCATGCAGTGGTAGCATAAGATGCTGCAAACAAATGGTCATTCATTCAACTACTGAGCAGGGCTCCTAAACCACAATTAACATAAAAATGCTCTACCTCAAGAAACCAGAGTTTTAGCCTATTGTTTTTTTTATTCAGAGCAACATTAAGATGCTGAAATGTGTCTCAGCAGCTTTTTAGTCCTTGTCCATAATAAAGAGCAGGCATTTTCAATCTGTGCTAGAAAGAGCGGCTGCCTGATTGTATTGTGCGCAGCAGAATCTGAATACTGGGGAGGCAAACTCCTCTGCTAACAGCATAATTATAAACAAGGTGGTTTCACATTTTACTTGCTGAAAGGAAGAGATTTGGGGAATTGGGTGCACTTTGTTTTCCATCTGGGCCATCGTGATACTTTGGCCACTAATGATGGGTGAGCCAGAGGAGGGAAGCCTGGTTAGGAGAGGCTCAGGGCTTTATTCCTTGTGGAAGTGGAGACATACACCTAGCAGCAGAGCAGCAGCACCTTAAGCTGTCACTTGTGATATGTGTACCCAGCAGTGGGAGATGGCAGGGGTTTCTTAGCTGGTAATCTCAAGTCTGGATGGCTGATTTTGTTACCCCTGTCAAAGATCTGTCTTTTTTTTTTTGTTTTTTCTAAGTCTCTCCTAAATCAGTCAGGTTTTGGTCACTGGTACCTGGAACATGCTACAGACCAGTACAATTCACTGCTCGCTTTAGCTTAATACTTTGAGGTTTTTATTCCCCTGCTGTAGACTGTGATCCCCTACATAGTAATTAGAAGGTGGATCTTCAAAGCATGGATGTTAAACAGAAGCCTCCTCAGATTCAGTTTCCTACTGTCTGTTTATCCAATCTAGAACTAGATTTGCACAATGAGTGGGATGCCCGCTTGGCATATTTTACACCAAGAGCACCTTTTCTGAGAGGATCTTTCTTCAATTGATTTCCAGCAAGTATCTGAATGCACCTAGATTTGAGGAGGTCTTGATTTATGTGTGTCAACACTAGGTTAGCTGGCAGCTCCAGGCTTTGTGTGGAGAAGCGCCTCATCCTGAAAATGATTGTTTTAATTTCATTCTAAAGGTAGAGGATATTAGAAACCAAAGTCTTAATGGCTTACTATAAAATATGGAATAGCAACTACCCATTACATTTGTTATTGTCTCTTTCTTCTGTAAATCAATATAATTGAATTTCTCCTAACTTCCCCAGGATTGCATGTAGCCGTGTGCAGTCACAGGGGACATTGCACAAAGAAGAATAAGCACAATGCTATTTTAAATGAGCAAGGCACCCAATAGCCTCTCTATGAAATACGTTCTGCAGTACACTCACATTCCCCTGAGCAGGCCTGGCTCTGTCCTGGTGGAAGGCTCCTTTCCCTGCAGTAACTGGGACTTTCTGCAATATTCAGAAGCAGCACATGGATTTCTTACTGCCAGGATTGTCCCAGTCTTGGGAGTGGATGAGACCTGCAGAATAAGCTTTTTGGTGTCAGTGAATTGATTCCCAACTGAAGCTTGTCTCTGCCTCAGTTTCCTCAGCTGTGTGACTTTACCAGCTACCTGACTTCTCACCTCACTTTTAATTTGTTTTTCCTTTTCTCAGGATTCCCCAGGTATGGGGCAGTTAGAGCTCAGCTTTGCAGAGCATCAGCAGAGAATCTGGCCTCACATTTTGCTGGGCTATGGTCATGCGAGCTTTGGGGGGGGTTAACATGCTCCTGGGGCATGCACCCAAGCAAACATCCTGCATGCATGGCCAGTGACGCTGTTGCCTTCGGATATCGTTGGTATTGAAATGTGCACATCCTCCAGCTGGAATGGATTACCAGCACCCTCGGAGAGGGCTTTTTGGGGACCCAATCCCCACCTGATGCAGAAGGACTTTACTTGCTAAGCATGCCCCAGTGAGGGCACAGATTCTTCTGGCTCTCTGTGAAGCACACTGGTATGCTTATCAGTTGTTAAACTCCTCCTCCCACCAAGAAGAAACCCCCTAAAAATCCCAAACCACCATAAAAATGTGTTGGCAGAACTGGAGCGAGTCATGCAGCAATATTTGGAAAACACGATCTTGTTTTCAAAATAGATTAATGATGGGTTTGGTGCCGGGGAGTCTGCCCTTCCCAACCCCCCCTTAGAAAAGCATTACAGGCAGGTCTGCAGTCTAGCAGTGTAACTTCCTAAAGAATAAATAAAAGACTAGCTAATAATAACAGCGCCACTACTATTACTACTAATAGCGTGCTTCTGGCTGGCAACGTCTGCGCTCTTACGAGCCTGCTGTGAATGAGAGGAGCGGGAAGGGGGAGGTCACAAGCTCAATTAACTGGGCTCCACCCTGGCAGGGGCAGTGGCATTGCCTGATGAAAACTTAATGGCAAGGTTAAATGGCTGCCCTGCCGGATCCTGATGCATGCTGCTCTCAGAGGGAGATAGTTTGACAAATCTGAGGCTTTTCCCTCGTATCTTGCTGGAAGCCAGGCTCTGGTCTCACTGCAGAGCTGCACTGGCTGGAGGGGTGATGAGATGCAGTAGGTGCTTGAGAGAATTGTAATGGAATAAGTGCCTTGGATGTGTCCTGAACAGCCTTTTGCCTCCTAGGGCTTGTTCAGGGCATGGGGGGCAGAGGAGAGGGTGGGTATGTTTATCTGGCAGAAATTCACTTTTGCAGATGACCTGCACTCAGCTCACTTTGCCAGGGGATAGCCTGGTCTACTTGTCCTGGAAATACTGCCAGTGCAGCTCTAGCCCCTACCCAAAATGTTCCTGCCTGCCCTAGCAACGTTTTATTCTGCAGCAGAACCAGACCAGTTGGAGCAGAAGTGCTGCTTGGAGGGGTTGATGCTGTGTCTTGCCGTGAAGGATGTGAGTGGTGGCTCCTGGGGACGCAGGGCAGCCCGGGGCCAGGGGATTGCAGTCACATGCTGCTACTGCAGGGCTGGAGGAGAATTAGTAAAATTTGCTGCAGGATTCCCACACCCTTGCAGCAGAGACTGGCACTGCATCCCAGGGGCCTCTGATTCAGCTCTTTCTCCCCTTGGTCTTGATTGCCAGCACTACGTTTTTATCAGATACCATGGACTATAAAGTGATTCTCCTAAAAGCTGCTACTCAGAGCAATCTCCCCCCACCCAGTGCTATTCTTTAATGAAATCAATACACAGTGTTGTTACGTGTTATGTTGTTTGTAAGCTATAAGCTTTCAAGCTAGGAATTGGATCAACATTATTTAAAGCTTTTTCAATTTATCATGCCTGCCAGCTTATATTTTGACTGTGGTATTTTGCCCAAATTGCATCAACTTGCTAAAGGAAGAAATTTAGGTATGTTAACAAGAAGGATTAGGGTCTGTCATCAGGATTTACCTGCTTGTCAGCAGAGATGTGGCTGCATAGACTTTGTTTTTCCTATCAGCTCCTCAGTTTGCTTGTATGCATGTATAGCTACAGCACAGCCTCCTTTCAGGCACTGTCAGACTGCACCACGTACTGTTTGCTAAAATGAAAGCCAAGGTGCGAGCCTGCAGAGGCACTGGAAGCTGCACTTGGGCTGTGCCAAGTCTTCCTCAGCTCTCTGCTGTGCCAAAGCATCGTGATCAAAGCTGTCACGCTGCCAGTGTGCCCCTGCCCAGGGTAGCCCACCTGGGTCACTGCAGTAAGGCTGGACTAAGGCTGCTGCTAAACCAGCCTCCAGCTTCCCCTTTCTGAGCTCTTTTTAAGCTGTAGTTTTGCAGTTGCACTAACACAGAGTTGGGTATTGAACTTCTCTCCTTTTTTCATAGTCGGAAGGTGGGAGGGCAAATGAGCTGTGCTTAATAACCCCATTGATGAAACTAGTCCCAACACCCCCATGAAGTTCATTGCTCATTAAAGCGAGCAGGCTGCAGCTATACTTTTGGCTCTTTGCTCCTTTCAGCAGTGCCCCACAGACCAAACGGCAGCACTGCAGCTCTCATCACCGACATGGTATCTTTTTCTGCACAAAGATCATTCAAAGCATTTTCTTTTGGAATAAAAGCTTTATAGTTAGTAAGGAGATCTGACGAGACACTGTCAGGTTTGCAGCTCAGTGAGCTGATGAGTGGCTAAAGTGACTTGCAGCATGCAGACTGCGTCTCCCACAAGTCCTTTGGACTTGTGTATGTGACATTTTGGTTTAATCCTCTTTAGGAGATAGCAGCACATCCTCCCCTTCCTGGGCAGACCTGAAACTGTGTGTGTAAGTGATGGTGGTGGGAGAAAGTGCGGCTGGCGAAGGGAACAGAGGAGACAGATGCTAACAGAGATGCCACAGCCCATGCTTCTGTTTTGCCAGCTTCATTATGTTGGTCAGAGCAGTGGCTTTTTACCCTTCTCTTGCCAAAAAATAGCTGTACTGGCAAATGTCCCAGTGCTGATGCAGTCATATCACTTGAAAAGGACTTTGCTGGCATTATTTGCTCTCTCTCAAGAGCTAGGCTGTGATATTCCAACCGAAGGACGTTGCAATAAGCTGCATTTCTGTAAGGGTGTTTGCAGGGTGATGCGATCTGTAGCTGGGTAAGGTAGGGATGCTCAGGCAGGGAAAGATATTCTTTTAAAAACTTGAATCAACCAACTGAAAATTTATCTGCATTTCTGTTATCAACCCCTCTCGTCCCCCTCAAGAAAAAACAACAAACCTCAAAGCCCAGTTTTTTGGGGTGTTCCTGCTCCTCTGCATGCTTTTTGAACCTCTGCAGTCACTGCGAGAACCAGCCAAGTGCAAGCAGGAAAGGAGTAGTTTTACCTTCATGAGAATGGCTAAGACACAGAGAGCAAGGGTTTTGTCAGAGAAGCTCCAGGATGTCCTGTGGTGGTGGTTTGGATCCTGACTGTCTCTATCTGATCACTCCAGCCTTTGCTGGACATTACCACTTGCACAACACTGAACGGGAGTCCCTGTCTCAGTTGTGAATGGTTTCCCTGGCATTAGTAGGCTAACAGGGAAAAAATAGAGACTGTTCTGTGCCCACATGGAGCTGTCCCATTTGAGGTGTGTGACAACACATTTGCTGTGCTGTGCTCTTGTTCAGCACACATGAAAAGTTCCTGCAGTAAGAAATCCCAGCTGGCACATGTCATAGAATCATAGAATAGTTAGGGTTGGAAAGGACCTTAAGATCATCATGGGCAGGGACACCTCACATTAAACCGTGTCACCCAAGGCTCTGTCAAGCCTAGCCTTGAACACCGCCAGGGATGGAGCATCCACAACATCCTTGGGCAACCCATTCCAGTGCCGCACCACCCTAACAGTAAAGAACTTCTTCCTTATATCCAATCTAAACTTCCCCTGTTTAAGCTTTAACCCATTACCCCTTGTCCTATC
>JANHGB010043578.1:0-54550 GCA_026283785.1 Coracopsis vasa | reverse complement strand
GGGGATAGAATACAATTGCTCACCTCTTGCCGACGGATACCCAGCCTGACCTGAGCAGAGATCCGGGCCTTCTAGGTAACTGCCCCAGTTTATATACTGGGCATGATGTGCTGTGGTATGGAATACCTCTTTGGTTAGTTTGGGCCAGGTGTCCTGTCTCTGCTTCCTCTTGGCTTCTTGTGCCCCTCCTCACTGTCAGACTGTGAGACTAAAAGTCCTTGGTCAGAGTAAGCGCTACTTAGCAACAACTAAAATCATTGGTGTGTTATCAGTATTGTTCCTAGACTAATGTCAAAAACACAGCACTGCACCAGCTACTAAGACGGAGAAAAATGACCGCTACCGCTGAACCCAGGACACCAATTTTCAAAATTAGGAAAGAGGAGAAAGAGGAAGAGAGGGTGAGACAGAAGGAAACACCAAGATAATAAAGAATAGATTCAAGGAAGAAAACACTGGCACCCTCTACTTACAAAGAGTAGCAGTTTGGGACCTGCTGGTGAAACACAAGATGAAAGGTCATTGCTTCTTAGTTCACAGGTTATTTCTGCTTTGTTCTGAATTCCTTTATTTTTTGCTTCTTCAGAAGTAAATATTGTGCCCTGTGACTGTTTTGAACTTCTCCATATTTTCTGCAAGCACTAGATTAGTATGCCAGAAATCATGCAAATTTCCCTGCTTTGCAGTCCTAAGAGGAAGTCTCATTTTCATTCTCCCTGCTCCACTTTCATTTATTTATTTTCTGCTATATACTTTCAAAAAATGGTCCCTATGGTAAGAATTCTTATTTATCCCTCTCTAGTCTTTATATTGCCCATTATCACATTAATCTTTGTAACACTTTCATTTAAATTCAGTTTCTGGTATCTCAGAGTGCACATCTCAGTACTGGATTCCATCCTACATCCTCTCACCTTTCGCAGTGAATTTCCATGGGAATGGAAATCACTATTTTTCTACAGGGAAAAAAAAATTACCGCTGACAGCAAAAAATATGAGCTTGCTTTCTGGGACTCTGCTAGACTTCCTAAACTTGAAAGACTCCATCCAGGTTCTAGGTCAGGTGTCTATTATTTTCTTATATTGCTACCCCAATGACCTGTCACCACCGTGTTTTTTTTCTGTAGACTTTCACATTCAGATGTGGAAGTGAGGGGGCTAGCTGTGAGCTGTTGAGGTCCCTGCAAGCTGGCTGAAGGCCACTGTGCAGCAGTGGCAGGTTGTCTCAGGCAGTCAGTCCCTCCTGGCTCCAGGCAGCAGTGCAGTACAGCTGCAGGAGCTGTCAGTACAACAAGCTCTTCAAGAGCTTGTGCTGAGCATCAGTGTGCCTGTTCTTAGCAGCATTGCTAATTATTTTCCATGAAATAGTAGTTGCGCTCTCAAAATTTAACTTCTGAATGTAACTAGAAACTAATTTACAGTGTTTAAAAAAGAGGTGTTTTTAATGACCCAACTGCATTTATGTATAACTAAATCTTCAAACTATATTGTCTTGCCAGGTATTCCAGATAATGAGATGTATATTGTGAAGGTTAGTATGTGCCTAATATTGTATATAATAAGTCTTAAGTAGCATTCTATTGATATTTAATTAGGGATGCTATGCAGCACTTACTGCTATATACTTCTAACAGCCATGCCTAGTGCATTGAATAACAAGACTGACATATGTTGACTGAGCCCACACTATGGAAATCACTGACCCATTAAACTCATAGTTTTAATTTAAATTTTGAAATCTTAAGTCTCTAAATAGCTTTATGATGTAGTTGTCTTGCTTTATTTTCTGTATTCTTCTCTACTTAATGATAAGTCTGAAGAACTCTCTTGTTTGTTTCAGTGTTCATGGTAAACTCCTAAATTTTGCATTCTCACATATAGCTTTCCTGGTGGTTTTCTTCATTGTTTCACTTATTTGGGTTAAACTTTGTAGAGGGCTTTTTTTTTATGCACTTGTATATAGAGATCCTCTCTTAAGTGAAATATTTCTGAACAATCCCTAAATTCTTTCATGAATTCTAATATCTTCAAAATTCATAGATTTTTGAGTGTCATTGAAGTTCTCTTGTAAATTAATAAAATATATCATCTGCTTCCTTTTTTGAATATATGGAATTTGAGTTGGTATTTTTTCTTAGGACTCAGGCTTCAAACACTATGATCAAAACATAGATTTTGTTCATTTGCTCATTTTCAAATGTAAAATTCCCCAGGCCTTTCCCTTCCAACACAGAATAGCAATACCAGCATTCCAGACATCATTTTATATATTTTTTTCTATTTTAGTATGGATTCGAAGCTTTTCTCTGTAATGCTCATATGTTTACTTGAACAGTTTCATCCACCCTTTCCAATTTTGACATATTCCCTTCAAAGCTTTAGTGCTTAGTGTGTGAAATTCATATGTCTCCTGGCAAAATCCAGACTTTTCATTTTGACTGTTTATTCTGTATGCTTATTATATTCCATATGAAATAATTCTGTTCTTATTATCCTATTACCTATTACAATATGTAACGCGTTGTATTTACTTTCTTTTTTTTTAATTTGATTATCAAGTCATTCTTTAGTCCACTCATATTCTACACTAAACCATACTTTCAGACTTCCAGATACGTTTTTTTTCTCATGCGTGCACAGTACACATGCAATACTCAGGGTTTCTAGTAGAATATTCTCCAGCATGTGTACAGATAGGCTCTGTGAAGGAGCTTACATACAGTCTGACTTATTTCATGATCACAGATAGAAAACTTACTTACAGCAACTACAATAAGATATATTCCTTGAAATTAGATATTGAAAAACACTTCAGAGACTGAAATTTCTGGGACTTTACTCTTACATCAATTATCATTTTGTTCAGTTTTACTCTCTGGTCTGCAGTGAGCTGCAAGTAAACTTGAGAACAAACTTCCCAATTTCTTAAATCCTCACTTTTCTGGGGAAAAGAAAAATAAAGGAAATTTTTCTAAGCTTGTTGATGACATCTTAATGTCTTTTTTTTTTTTTTTAATTGGGTAAAAGGGGTGGGAAAACAGGGCTAAGTCAAATTCCCTTAACTAACTTGCAACGTTTCTTTTCCCATTTTTCTGACAGTTTCTCAGGGAACCACCAAATCTTTCGAGCACCATGGAGGCACTTAGGAGTCCCCACCAGGAATAAGTGCTTGAGCACATGCCAGTATCTTCCTTTTGCTTAGCGTTCAGGGCTGCAAGAGCAGCTCCCATTAGACAGCCCGTGTGAGTTAATGGAAATATTTTGCAGGAAGAATTAATTTAACATTATAGAAAAAGCAAGAATAAGCTTTACACTGTTGGTTAGATTTACAGGGATTGATTAGCCTATTTTGGATCTGGATTTGTTGGTGGGGCTTTTTTATAAGAAATGGACTCTGAATACAGACATACAGGAAATGGAGATAGATCAGCTAGTGAGTCCATGAAGCTATATAACTTTAATTTTCATTAAGAGATATCAAAGTGCTAAGAAAATAACCTAAAATTTCATTTAGTGAGAATTAGTTATTTATATGAGTGACAGCAGACTGTGACCAATCCCAGACAAATTGATTTTGTGATATATTGAAACTCTTAGGCATAGTTTCAAGTTTAATATTATACAAATATTATATGACAGGAATGGTGTATATTTGTAATTCTCCCTTGCTCTCTTCACACATTTAGTACTTAGATGTTTATTCTTCAGAGATTTTCTTTCTAAGTTGATAGTTAAAGACCAGTTCCCATTAAATTGCAATGAGGTTATGGTACTCCTTAAAATTTTATGAACTCTTTTTACTTTCTATTTTTTCCATTGTCTTTTTTTAATATAACAACACTAACAATTCACTACCTTGTGTTGTCCTGTGCAGAGTCTCAGGTTAGCACTTGGACTAAAATGGAAAATGACTGCTTCTTTTCTTTCTCATTATCATGTTCATTCTTTTTTTCTTGGTGGGGTGCATTTTCAATGACATATTTGCCCTACTGAGAGCTGCAGGATTCTGAAAAATCTGTATGGAGACCCATTCCTTCATCATTATTTCAGTTCTAAGTATTCTTATAATCACAAATGTGTCAGGGTTTCTGTCCCAGCTTTCTAAAGATTAATAAATTAAACTTAAGTGGTCCATTATCAAAGGTGAAAAAAACCCTCATATTTTTACAAGTGTAAAATAATAACCCATATTCTGATTAATAGGATTAATGAATTAATTGCTAGTAAATGCACACAACCTGAAAAATCATGACTGCTCAAAATGCAATTTTTTTTAAGTGTGTTTACGGAGAAGAATCGCTGTCATCTCTGCATGTATACCTCCACAATAAAACTCCTCACAATACCAAACAAAGTTAAAATTAAATAAATCTGACAATCATTTTGAGTTTAACACTATTTTTCAAATTCCCCCAGTAGTCAGCAGTTTTGTTGGCTCAGGGGAACATAACTGCTATACTTTTAGGGACAGTTGCTTTAGTGTCTTCAGATAATTCATTGGAAGTCTTTCACTAAAGGAAAGGGAGTTTGAATTACAGAGGTAGCCTGTACAGTGCAGTTAATAAAGGTGATGATTCCTGTCAATGGTGTGCCGCTTCTGCCACTGAGCAAACTAGAGTGCATTTCCTTGGGTAGCAAGGAGTGAGACGGAATATGAGTCCCAGACTATGTAAGCCTGTGTATAAGGAGTCAGTGATTCTTTTCAGTAAGCAAAATGCAGAACATGCTCCAGGAATGATTCATAGCTTCTGTTTGCCATCTGCTTTACATACAGCAGTCTGTTGAAAAACGGTTTTCTGACCAAGCTGAGGTGAACTACTTACTAAAGAATTTCTTCCCCTGATCCTCTGGCATACTAGCTGACATGAACATAATTTGCGTTGTGCACTAACACCAATATGTAAAGTCTGTGTAGCTTTAATATACTCTTTTTCTTAATTTAAAATCTTCCATTGCTGCAATCATAAAAATATCTAATAGAATACTATTTAATCCATTCTAGAAATATTCTTTTCCTGTTTGGTGAAAACACATGCTGTAGGGTACATTCATGCACACATAGTTGGCAAGTGAGACTCTATAAGCAATATATAGTCACAATTTATTTCTTCACTATTTCTGTTTCAATTTCCAACATCCTTTTTTATCTTTATGAGAACGCTTGTACAGAAAATAGAGTGGTTCACTTCTTGTCCATTACTGTGCACCAAACAGAATCCTGAGAGTAAGGAATGACACAGTCTTTAATGTATAAGCCAGACAGCTTGACCTAAAAGAGAGACCAGCACTTAGCATAATTGTCAAAATGCTTTCTGCTACCTTTCCTCTCATCCAGATTTGTATCAGAGTGTGAGTTTCCTTAGATGTTAAAAAACTTTAGGCATCCCTCCTTCCTCTTTCATCCCAAATGGGGTCCGTACTATGTCTCTCAGCAAGGCAAATCATCTGAATATCATGGGGAAAAAGAGGATAAGGTCTACTAGGTCCATCACTGTCATGAAATACAAGTGGCTCAAACAAACATACTTCTCTGGCAGATGAGAAGAATTAGTACAGAACTAGAAAACCAACCAGAAGTGAGTGTAAGATATTTTTTTTTAACCTGTTAGCTCCGAAGAATTTTTTTTTGTCATTTTTTGACTAGGAAACAGATGCATTAATTGCAGCGACAACTCTATCTCTAAGAGTATTATAGCAAAACATAGACTGTAAGAAAAGACAATCTGTCCATGTATTTGCCAAAAAAATCTTGAGAGCTGACATTTATTGATCCTTGGATTGTCTTTGAAGTTTTTAATTTGCTTACCTCTTTTCTGCTAAACAATACATTTTGTATTCTGTACACCTCCATGAGAGTCTAGTTAAACAGAACATAATTATTAATATTGTTTGGTTTATTCCAGAAGCATTCATATGCCTTCTATAATTTTTTTTCGCTTAGACACTTCTTTTCCACTTATAAAAAGATGTCTGTCAGTTACAGAATCCATGGATTTACTGATTACTCTGAGATGAACATGGAATTACCTTCATGTTAGTAATGATTATTTCACTGTTTATTGTGTTTATAATTTCAAAGTAAATAATGCAATCGCTTTTTTGTTCTTTGACAGGAATAATTAACTACCTCTGCACAGTTTCCATAGCACGTATCTGCAAGTGATTTAGATTGTTTGTCTAGTCATGCTACAACAGACAAGAGGGGAGGGAGAAACCATCTGTCATTTAATTTATTTCTCGTTGTATTATGTATATAAAGCAAATTCTGCTTATGCATTAACATTATCTTGATTGGAAACTTTTTGTATATTTTTTCCTGCTTCTAAACTGTCATTTTTATAGCCTTATGTTTGGAAGATAAATAAATGCCTTCTGTTGCCTATAGTATGAGTTTCAGAGCTATGTTAGAGAGAAAGAGCTAAAAGAGCCGTGTTCAAAGCACCTACCCTCCGATGGATAGATTGGTCTTATTTGTAATGTGTATAGTATGCAAAAGGCTTTATTTATTGACTAGTCTTGGGGAAGTAGCTAATATGTGATTCTGTCTTCCAGTCTTTAAAGATTAATCCCAACATTTCTGTCTGACAAATGCCTGCCTCCTCAGTGATTAAAGTGGTTAAGCACTGGTCTTTGACAGCAGAGATGCTGTTTCTGTACGACTTATTGCCCTCAATAAAATTAACACACTATATGACTAAAATTTCATTTGTCTTTACATTCTGTGAAGTTTCACAACACTTCAGGACAATACTTCAGACTGATTTTAATGTCTTCTTCTTGATTTCTTTTCAGGTCTGGTATCTAGTTTTGTCCTTGGGTTCATGAAAGAGAACGTATGCCCTGAAGTCTTCACTCCTTTTCCTTTGAGCCTTTAAAGGTACTTGCCTTTAATTGCTCTGTAACAAATTAGCAGTGAACTTTGACTGCCACAAGATAATAGAAACATTCAGTGGTATTTACAGGATCTTTTGTTTCTTTTTATCTTAGTACATTTCTAATTATGGTTTTTATTTATGTTACAGAACAGCTGAAGAATTCCAATTAGGAATAGGCCTCCTTTGCATTCAACTTCCTATTGAAAAAGTATTGCGCCATACCCTGAGGAGTTTACAGTTTGATTTAACACAAAAGTAAATTAATTTAATAAGTGGGAAAAATAGCTGTTATGAAAGAAGTCTATTTTATCAGCCCATGTGATGTTAACAGTGGTATTTTATGGTTTACTTTGAAATCCAGCTTTTAAAATCAGAGGACCAAGCTGTAAGCCTCACTTGGTTCGTTTCGTCCCTTCCCCGAGGAAGATTTAGTTCTTCAAGTTGGGACAAAAGCTTGAAAAAGCAAGCTTTCATGGTTGCACTAAAGTATAGAAAGAAAAACACTTCTAACATTTTGCAAACTATTTCATGAGATTAAGGCCTTTTAATTCTCGAATGTTTATGGCTTCCAGTAAAATGAAAAATTCATAGCACAAGTTGGTTAAGCAGAGTTATGTACTGCCTTGTAGCTTAAATAGGGGGATTTTTGTGTTTATACTCCAGTTTAAAAAGTGAGCCTATTTAAATACTTAGAAAGGCGGCATAAACACAAAGAAAATATCTGGACTGTCCTTATTTTTAAACATCATTCATATGCCATCACTATATCATTCTCTTTCAGAAGTGTTTTTTCAAAGTCCCAGCTCTTATCTGTAGTGCTCCAACCATGGTGATATCAGGAAAACCTCATGAGCAACAGAAAATCTATGTAGGAAAAAAAACAGTGTACAAATCTTAATTTTGTTGCAAAATCATTTGTTATATCCTCAAGACTACCAGAGTCTTGTGTCAGCTTTTCTCATGATATCCTAGGATATCCAGCTAGCAGGGCAGCCAGAGCCCTGTCTCAAAACATGCTCCAGATGTCAAAACATCTTGTCAAAACATCTGATGGTGACCCATTTTTGACCTAACTATTCATAGATAATTAATATTGTGCTATGCATAGAAAATGAATATAAAATCCACAGTCACTGGGATGTTAATTTCTTTTTTTGCTATTTCTGGGTAGATGAAGACTCATACTATGTCCTTAACTGAAGCCATGTTATTTTCATTTAGCATACTGATTTTTTCAGATTCTGTACTAACAATTTAGTATCACAATTTTATTATAGCAGAAAAGGTGGTTTTGTCAGGCTAACTGAAAGCAGCCAAAGAATTTACTTGAATATTTCTATTGTATATATTTTTATTTACAAAAAGTCTGTTTATGACTAAAAGGAGCAGCACAAACATATTCATGCAAGATAGTGTTATTATTATTATTGTAACTCAGATCTTTATCATCAAATGCCCAGTTACAGACCAGACTGTTAGAAAATACCTGTTCTATAACAACTGCTCAAATTTTCCTACAAGTGCCAAGCCTTTAGAAACTACATATATAATTAAGACAACACATGTATACATATGGGCAATTCAATGAACAAATATGGCAGGTTGAAGTGCAGTGCCTCCAGGACCATTTTGCCTTTCCATGTCCTTTGCTTTTGTAAAAACAACACTTAAATAAATTTCATTAACATTTTACAGCAAAGGTGATCTTT
Source organism: Coracopsis vasa (assembly GCA_026283785.1). Taxonomy (NCBI): domain Eukaryota; kingdom Metazoa; phylum Chordata; class Aves; order Psittaciformes; family Psittacidae; genus Coracopsis; species Coracopsis vasa. Next base: position 45,966 of record JANHGB010043578.1, on the reverse strand, counting down.
CCTTTTTCATAATAAGGAAAGGTCAAGAGTTTCTGATAATGCTAAGTATTTCCTTAATCTGAAGACTATAACTAAATATTGAACTGTCAACAAGCTATGGTGTGACTTGGAGATACATCTTACTGCAAAACATCCCTAGTTCAAAGGGCAGTGTAGATGTTTTTCTGCAACTGTTTGCCTCTCTGGTTAAAGGGCTTGTCACTTCTGATAATGGAATATAGACCATCTGTAGCCGTTTACTTTAGAACAGCAATACAGGCTACTAAAATTTATAGCTGCATAATAGCCAGAGCGCAAACAGGACAATATTTTAGAAAGAGTAAAAGTGAACTTTTTGCATATACTTTATACTTTAATTTACAGTTTGGGCTCCTCAGTATCCTGGGTCTGTATCTTTTGCTAGGAAAAAAACACAGGCATTTTTGACCTGTCTTAAATGTGCTATTGAACACTTTCTGTTCACTTTCTGTTGGGATATAACCATAGAATAGCTGTACCGTCAACATAATTCAATAGTTAGCACCTATAATATCCCCCTTTTTTCTCCATCAAGAGACAGAAAACCAGGTGGGGTGCCAGTGCAAATGAAGGAAATGGAGAAAATTTCACTAGACAAAGAAGAGTCAAGTAGCATACAGACTTCTTTTCTTCAGTGCTGCTCCTATATTACTCATTTTTAAGCTCTTCATTTTTTGTTTATCTTAGTCCCTTATAAATACTCATATAACCTGTCACATTCTGTTATGAGACTTCACAAAATTGTACTGCATGGTATTCTTCTATTTAGAGATACTTAACATGCATTTTTCATTTAAAGTTGATGTTTTTTTCTTTTACCTGAGACACTAATTTTTGTCCTTTAAGACATATTCTAGCTCTATATCTCTCCTTCCTCCTTTCTTCATCTCAGGTTTATACCTTTTAATTTATGGATCAAATGTTGTTCATCAGGCTATCTCTGTAAATCTTTCATGAATTAGTCTGGATTTATGCTGAGGGAATGGAGGGAAAATTGGCTTCATGCCTCTTATCTGGTGTAGTTTCTTTTCCCTTTAAAATACAGCATTTCCAGATACTGAGCAGACATAAAACCGACATGAAAGCTCCTATCCATAGCAACTGTTTTTTGGTCAGAATCTCCTGCTAAATTGTTTAATTCTTCCTTGATCAGTGCCTGTTGTCCAGTCCACCTCTACTATTTTTGTTTCCACCTTGCCCAGCAAAATTTGTGTGCTTATGCATTTTATCACATTTCCTCCTGTTCTTGTCCACAGAGTGCAAGTTTTCTGTCAGCACACTGAATCAAAAGATGGGGTGATTAAACAATTACTGTGGGATTCAAATTTTTCCCCTAATGCTGAAGATGTAACACTGAGTGAACACCAAATGGGAAAAGACATAACTGAATTTTTAATAAAATTAATATGTTAATTCACATTATTTCAAAATTTCTGAACCTACTTTTCTCACTACACTGTTAAAAATGCATCTCTATTACTGCCAGCCTGCTTCTTTAGCTAATAGAAAAACATTATACATGATATAGGACTCATAGAAAGTTCAATATCCGGTGAGATCAGCACAGAAACGAACAGTTTTTTGCCCTCTTATAAATCTTGCAGGTCTCCATTAGTTATGTGAAAGCGTATTCACTTTGAACAGAATGTGTTACTTTGTACTTGAGGCCATATTTCACAAAGAATAAATCGTGGCACGCTATATAGATTGCCCGGCATTTCTATTGTAATGAATCAGAGGGCTGTTCTGCAACTTCTGCTCCCAGAGAATGCGCAAAAGAGCAGCAAAGCTCAAGTGCCTGCAGCTATCACTGCCCAATGACAGCATCACTAACCGTTGGTGTTTATTGGGATGTATAGAGCACCAGTTTTTGAGTGTCAGCGGACAGCAATAACCACTGACCACGGTTTTCTTCCCTTTGTCCTTAATTCTGTTCAGATAGCACTCTCAAAAAATAGCTCAGGCTTTTATGGATGAACCTTGCACAGCAGATCTTCTAGAGAAAATTCTTAGAGCTTATTTCTCTGAAACAGTAACAAGCTGCAAGAAAATAAAAACTGTCTAATATTCCAGCAACAAATGATTAAATAATATTTTAGCGAAGCCTTATGCTTGCAACACTCACCAAACCATTCATTCCTGCTACTTTTTTTGTTGCTTTGCAAATGCCTTTAGTAGCATTTTTTTTCTCTCACCCCATTCTCACAAAAGATGAAGAAAGAAATTCTGTTTAGTGCACACCTCTCCTGCTGACTAACCTAAAAACTGCCTATTAACCTATGAATCTGTAGTGCTTCAACTGATGTTTGACACTGAAGTTGGATGTCAGTGAATATTTTTCTCAAAGCAGACTGCAAGTCTTTCAAAAAATCTGCTTATTCCCAGCAAGCTAAAGTTTATATATGCAATAATTTTTAAAAATATTGTTAATCTCATTTTCTATTGAATTTCTACTCATAAATGGATTAAATTTTTTATATACTTCACTTCTGCTAAGAGGGGACTTGTTTTGTAGGTTTGGGATTTTTTTTCAGCAGTCACTGAAATGTTTTACCTGTAATTAGAAATTCCCTGCTAAGTCTCTTGTTGCAGTGGAGATGATCGTAATCTCAATTGAAAGCTTTCACATTTGATCTATCTTGTAACTGGTTGTACTATTTAATTAGCATTTGAGGATTAGATTTTGAAATGGAATATTTAAATGCAATTTAATTTCTGCAGAGCTAGGAAAGTAAACTCATGTGTCATTTTATTTTAAGATATCTATAAGGCTTATCATTTGAGCATTGACGTAATGTAGCATGTTTTTTAGATAGGAGCAGTTCCTCTAGAAGTAACATATTCAATTTGTATTAAATACCAGATGCCCAGGATCTATCACATCCTCTAAAGACTGTGATTAGAGTCCATCTGGTATACAGTTGAAATAAAAATGACCAAAGTCTGTTCAAATACTGAACTTTAATTAAATAGCTTAATACAATTAATTGTCTATTTTTAAAAGGAAACATTTTAAATTATTAAACATGTTTTTAAAAATAGTTAATGCACTTTTGTCATGAAAGATTAGTATTGAAGACATAATTCTGATACAAATCACTATGACGTTAAAAATGTGAGATGTATGTAATTGACAAACGTATGGTATGCTTCCTTTCATCATGTACTGGCATGAATTGTGTTAGGAGCCTGAGGTGGGATGCAGAGAAGGAAAGCTTTGGTCACTGACTGCAATCTGGATTCTAGGCTACATGGAGTAGGAGCTTCAGGATGTCTGATAAATCTCCTTCCTTTTTAAATCTACACTTCATATTTTTTAGAGAGGAAAGTATTTTGCCTTTATCAAAATATTTAATACATAATCCTGCTTTCATACCAACTGATGCGTAAGTGTAATTTCTGATTTAAACTCCTCTTGAAACCGGCAGTAGAGTGAGGGACAGATGTTAAACCACTGCCTTGGAAATGAGGATATGGGGTTTCTCAGTTGTAGTGCAAGACCTTTGATTAGCTGTGCATTTTTTTGGTGCAACAGTTTTCAGTTTGTATGGTTATAATATTCATCTACTCTTTAAAAGGTTTCTCATTTTAAAAGCATTTACAAAATTAAAAAGGATCCAGAAGTTAAGTTAAAAAATGATTAATGTATCTTCTTAAGGGATAAAAGGACTTCATGGCAGGAAGAAACTGTCCTGTGAAGCATCTAAGTGAAAAAATGAATTGCAGCAAGAAATGTAGATTCTGACTTAACAGGAAAAGAAAACATTTTTTTCTGCAACTCTCCATCTAAGCTGATATTGTTGTAGAAGCTGAGCTGTCAATAACTGAGATTTTGTGAGTATTCTCTTTCCAGGCAAGCAGGGGAGAAAATTGTAGTAATGTAATAATTTTATTTTATTTTCTTGTTTATGTGTGAAAGGGAAAAATACATATGTGCTCATGAAAATGTTAGTGAAAGCTTACTTACTGGTGGAAAAAATTGTATTTACAAGAGGAAAGAGGAGAAAGAGCAGGTAGTTCCTACCTTACTCTCTCTTTAATGTTATTGGAAAACAAACTGCAGATTACTGTCATTCTGTAGAGATAAATACTCTTCATACTACAAATTTTCATACAGAAGTCTGAAATATACAAAATACTAAGATTTTCAAAGAGACCTAGTGAATTTTTGGGCCTTCTAGAAAGTATGAAGTATTTGTTTTCTGAAAATGTAACTCATTTATTATGTTTTAAGTTGTCAGATGACTGACGTAACATGTTTTGGTATATTAGCTACATTACGGCTGTTGTTCATGTACATGCTTCTCAGTGTTACCTTTCTGTCAGCATGAGGTGGCTTCTCTCCCTGACATTGCACACTAGGAGAGATAAGTCACTTAGGCTTTTCATCATTAATTAATCTTAGATTACATTAGTATTTATGAAGATGTTGAGATTTAAAGCCTTAAGGCACAGGTTCTTTCTTGTGTAAGTTGGGGAATTCAAAAGATAGCAAATTGTGAGGAGGAGCTTTCATATGCAATTATGTGTCAGAAAAAGCATTCTGACTCTGTCAAGATTTTTGCCCTGTCTGGGAAAGCATTGCTTCCACCATGCAATTTATTTCCAGTAAATAGGATAATATTTTGCTAATTTCACAAAATTGAAGAATAAAACTAGGAGCCAGAATACTACTGCTTAGCAATTTTCAGGAGAAGACTTTTTCCTGGATTACTTTTTCCTTTAGGAAGGATATATTTCTTATTTTGCATTGACTGTGTTTGTTTGTCATTGACTGTGAAATTCATCTGCACTACCTGACCCCACATGACCATCTGTCTGTTTTGGCTGGGTAGTGATGCCTGTAAGCACAGAGCTGACCTTAGCCACTGGCATGCTATGACCAAGGTCATTAATCCAGCTGGAAGGCTTACAGGAGTCATGCTGACCCATAGAAAAGTTTTGATAGGTCCTTTCCCAAGAGCTTTTCTGTCAGATGAAAGGACTGGTGGAACTGCACCACTGGCAAAATCTGGGAGTACCTTTGAATGCTACTTGCCTCTGAAAAGTAATAGAAAAAGAAGAAAGTATGTTTTGTTTTGTTTTTTTTTTACAGTAAACAGTTTTTGGCTATTCATTTAGGTGCATCCTAAAGCCATTTTTCACAATCAAACCAACCAGAATCTTGGATCTATTGAAATAGCTCCTTTTAGTCAGTAAAATAGAAGTGGTTAATATGAATTAAATTTCCAAAGAAAAAATGATTGATGTTTTTAAAACTGTGGAAACTTCATTAAGTTTTTAAATTACTAAGAAGTGTTGTTTTAAGGGACTTTTAACTGTACAGATGTATATATATGTATAGAAAAATGATGCTGAACTAAAAACCAAACAAAATGTTAACTCTTTTTCTTTTCTAGTTGTTATGAACTGAAAATAGAATTCTACTAGAATTATAAATAATCATGTTGATTTATGTCATATGTCTATGAAAAATATTATTTTTTCCACCAAGTGCAGCCTATAAATAAGGGATAAATGCAGGCAATTATTTTAGCTTACTTATTTATGAATGTGGTTTTAGAACAAAGTTTCATGGGACAATTATAGTATCTTTGAATTTTTCTATGATTTTTAGAATAATTTCTTTACCTTGAATCTTAAGTATCTTCAGAGAGACATTATACTCTCAGATCTCTGGACAAGGACCACTTAATTAAGAAATTCCCCTAATGCTCTCTTTGCTGAATTCTCCTGTATTGTTTAATTAAGTGTTCTGGTTTCATCCCTTTAAAAAAAATCTTATCTTCAGTACTCACAGTATTTTCAGGCTTAAGACACACAGAGTGTTCTTTTCTTGACAAGCCTGGGTCCCAAGTGATTTCCCTCAGTCTTCTCTGCAGAAGCTTCTGTAGAATTAGCTTGTTTATTTTGTTCTCCTTAGCCCATTTTTTCCCCAAAGAGCAAGTTAATTCCTCACCAGAATGGAATTTTTCTGTCTTCTGGTGGTCCACTGAGGGAGAAATAACTGTGCTCTCAAGCAACATCCAAATGAGGAAGGGCATAATGAATGGAAAAGGTGAAGCACATAAACTATAGACTATCCCTAGCAGAAGAAAATTGTAAATCCATCTCTCCTAATGAGGTTAGTTACTGCTGGTCCTTCTATTTTTCAGTTGTTTAAATCCTTGTTGGTTTAATTGTTTTGGCTGTATGCAGAAAGTATTTTCAATATTCAGTTAGCTCTTCCATACGTCCATACCAATAAATGCAATAAGCAGTCAGTTATATTTTGGACTTCTCTAGCCATGACTTAGACAAAATACTCTTTATTTCCAAAACCAGAAAGAATGCTAGAATTTCCTTTCATCTCTGCTTGCTTTCGATTTCAATATAATGCACTCAGGAAGGACTGTGGATATTAAGGATTACCTTTGTTGCCTCTTTGCATGTTTTTGCTGCTCTTATTGCAGTAAGCAAGTAAGCAAAACTTTTTAAAAAATGGGAAGTTGTCTGTGATGGATAATCTTAAACAACAGACCTACTAGGTCATGTTTATATCACAGATCCTTTTTACAGAACTGAAGAGTTGGAGGGTGTTATGAATAGCGGAACCCAGGGAACCCACAGCATGAGTTTAGGATGATGCTGGAGCTTGTTGTCATTGTACTGTCTGATACCCAGCTGTAGCTGTTATCCACCTGTCTAAGTCACTGCTTCCAGGGACCTCTGCGAGCCCTTCTGTGTTCTCTTCAGAGCAGAGTAGCAATGCCCTGTTGCTACAGAAGCTGATGTCCAAAGGGCAACTACTACTGATGGCACAAGGGTGCTAAGGACAGTGAAGAGCCAATGCCACCCACACAATGTTTCTTCTCACACTCCAGAACAGCAGCTATGGGAAAGAAAACCACACTTTAACCACATGAAGCTGAGCAAAGTCTTTTCAATGTGTCAAAGGAACTCAACATCTGGTTTGAATAGAGCTTTGCAATGTGTCTATATTCAAAATTGTGGGTGTGTGGGATGAGACTTAGGGAAAGGAAATGGACTTTTATTGACTGCTGTGACATTGATACGAGGCACAATCTTTACTCTGAAGCAATTAAAAAATGAAATATCTTAGCATACATTTTAATTAAATTCTAATTTCAGAGAAGCATTCAGACTTACTTTGCTATAGAAACAAGCTTGCTCTACAATACCTATTATATAAAAACATTGAACCTTTTTTATGATTATGACTAAAATTATCTTTTTACATCTTTAACGAGGATGAAAGTGCCTGGAAAAAAAAATAATCTGAATTGCTTTGTGCATTGATCTTTTTTCTCCTTACATGATGTGACCTGAGACAACTGCAAAGGTAAGTTCTATTCTCCTTCTTCCAAAGAAAATTCAGAGCATTCACAGGGTTGACTTCTATGGACGGGGCCAACCTGTCAAAGAGTGTGTCCCATAACAGAAGTGAAGCAGTGACAAAAGGCTAATAGGAATTCCTGAATGTACTAAAGTAACATCAGTGGGTTAAAAAATATCCTGGCCTCCAGGAAAACATTATATCACGATTCTTTGTGAAACATGTTCTCCAGAGTAAATTACAACAACTGGTCTCCCTCACAGTGAAAAATATTTAGCTCTGCATTTCTGAACTGGGTATAACGGCAATGGTGTAATTTTATGTTTAATAATGCATACTTCACTCTGGTAACCTTCAGCCTATCCTGCACTTAATTTTATGAAATACTTCATTCTCTTTGTCTCTGCTCCATATTCCTCTCCCAGGATCTCTGGAAGGAATGTAAAAGTATCTATCATCTCATTCCTTTCAGCCCATTTATTTACCAGCCTGCACAGCTGCAGGTTTTGCAGTAATACATGAACAGTCAATTCAGCATTCAGGAGAAATCATGTACCTCTTTCAAATTCTCTGGGGTAAAGGGGAATGAATGAAGAGGATTAGAAATCTATGGAGGAAGCTAAAAGATATGAAGTCATATCCTTTCTTTTGCCAAGTGTAAAGATAAGAAAGGGTAGCTATGGATCTGCCTCTAAGGTTCTGGATTAAAATTATTTGGTTTGGGTATTGTACGTCTTCTAAAGTGTTAGCAGACCCACCAAGCTATTGTCCCACATAGCATAAGAAACAACATAGTTCCACTGAGCAGCACAAAGCTCATTGATCCGTCTCTCATGGTTTGTGAATGCATGGTACAATACAACAAATATGGTAGAAAGCCCTTTTACAAGCTGGCAAAGTATTTTCCATTCATGGGCTTACAGGGAGGTTTCTTTGGTGATGCAGGATAACAAGCGATCAGTCAGCATATTCCACCTAAGATGGCTTCAAAGCCTTTTTTTATTTTTTTTCCAGCAAAGTTATTGTTTTCTAGTTCATGTGTGCTGTGCACATTCAGGAAGCAGGATTAGCTCATCAGCATCCTGCTGATGTCAATGAAGCTACACCAACAAAAGCTTGGCTAGGCTGCTTTTCTATGCTTAGGCAGAATGACTTCAAGAAGTATCTGAAAATTAGGACTCTCATTTTTGTGTTGCTTAAGAAATCAAAATAATGCCCTCAGTAAAATAAAAGCTTTTGAAATACAACAAAATACTCCATGCAGTAGCAAATAAAAGCAAACAAGCTACTTTTAATGTCACCATGGATAGATCAGAAAACATTAATTTCGTATGAACTGTAATAGCTGACTATTAACTCTGACAAACTTCTTAAAATATGTCTTTTTCATTCTGCTCATATTAGCACCCATTTCACTAGCAATACAGAACCCACTGCTGCTAACTGACATGAATAATAAGCATCTGTCAGGATATCTGCATCTACAGTTAAACTCTGAAACTGCTGCATAGTATCTAAACAAATAGAAGCTGAAAATCTGTCTGTTTCTATCCTGAGAATTATTTTGGGAATTTGATTGCCCACAGTCCACAGGGGATTTAACCTTACCCCATCATGCATCACAAAAGGCATTTAAGCTGCATGACCATTAATTTAATCATCCTGAAGTTTGCCACTGGGAAAAGGAGGGTTGAGGGTGGAAGGAGACCTGAGAGGTGCACAGTAGTGATTCGTTGGTCACCAACTCTATGGAAACCATCATCACAACAGGCATTGACTCCCTTGTTGGCAGTCTCCACAGAAGATTGAACTCACTCCAAGCCTAAATTGGTCTAATAAAAGTATTATCACTCTCCACAGATCTTAACTCCTATACAGAAGCAGACTTCCTTTGATGGGGGTGCTCCCTCTCAAGTAGCCCTGAGGTTAGCTGGTCTACGGGGAAGTTTAACATGACTATACATATGCAATGGAGGAGTAAATGCCAAGCTTATTCTCTACTATTGCCACCCCAAAACCTTTCAGGGCATTCAGATAATGTACTAAAACCCCATCATTATTTTTTTATTTCAAAGTATAATTCAAATGACAAAAGATATAATTTACGGAGAGAGCTCTATTTAGGCACCTAGTCGCAAGTTATATACTTATCACCAAAATTGATTTATTATTTAGTATCCCAAATGTCATTCCATTTTTTTAATCTGAAATGTATACTAGATTTATACCTTATCATTCCTTATTCTACCTAAAGAGCAAATTTTCAAAAGTGGGGATGTAACATTTGTGATTTTCTAGTGAGAGATTTTCACAGATTTGTACACTCTAAAAGGTAGAAATGTTCATCTGATCTGAAGATAGAACTATGCACTGTACAGCATCTTCCAGTTACACTTGTGTTAAACTGCCACATTTCTGTTTGGCTTAAATATGTTTTAGATAAAGACAATCAGTCCTGAAATAAAGTTGTCAAGAAATAGAGAACTGTTCTTTACTTCAGTAATTTATTTTGAGGGTTGATTCACTAACTGCTTTCTTAATGAAATGTGTGCCTTTATTTTTAATATAAGTTTGTGTGGATTTAGTATCCGGACTTTAAAAGCACTTTTTTTTCCTATTAAAGTACTATTTTTCTATTATTAAAAAGGTTGGAATTGAATTTTCTTGGAGGTATTCCAATACTTTAATTAAATATTGCCTCAGGCTTCTCTTTTGATGAAGTAAATGGACTTGCCTCCTTAATTATCTCTCCTTTTTGCATTTGTACCTCAATTAAGACTTGGGGTTGTTCTGTGATCTCTCTTCAGTCTCTCAATCTCCTTTCAGAAGTGCAGACATCACAATAAGCTACAGTACTCCAATTTTATTTTCACTGGTGATCATGCAGGTACATACTACCCACTTTCTTCAAAATAATTTGCTGTTTCATGTCAGCTTTCCTAGGTGTGTTTGGTTGTCAGTCTGCCTGGAAATCGTGCCACTTTTATATTAATGACTTGCTTTGGGCATACAAAGTTGAAAATGCTGGTATCTGCTCCAAGAAATTAATCCAAGAAAGAGCTTGATGTAGACAGAATCTAATATAACCAGAGACATCTATTGACTTTAATTAGGCTTTATACAAGCCCAAATGCCTTTGCACGTGGAAATCCATTAATCAAATTTGAAAATATCTACAATCAATCAGTAATGGAAAAGAATGAGGGTAAGAAAAGAGAAGTATGCTGAAAAAAATAGTAGCATTGTGATTCTTCTAGTTTCAAAAATACATTTTCTTTCTTTCTTTTTTTAATTTTATTTTATTATTTTACTAGTGTATGACTGGTAAACAGATGACTGATAACCTGGAGCATGAAACAATATAACGGAACTGGAGGACAAATTCTACAACAAAACTATGCAGTCTTGATACTTGTCCCACTGATTTAATTTCTTAGCACTGTATTTTCATTTGTAATTTATTCATTGGAAACTTTTTTTGAAAGTAGAAATCAATTTGAAGAAGACCTCATCTATTACTTTCATCCCCAATCCTATGGGAAAGAGCTTAGAAAAATTATCAGAGATCACATGGAAACTTAAATCAATTTGTTAATAATTTCAGAACATTTATCAAATATAAATATGAAAATTGAACACAAGCTTTCTGATACTGATTTTAAATTGCAGTTTCAGCAATCTACAGCCAGAAGCAAGTGAAAGATGGGAAGCAAAATTAAGTTTCTCTAGGTGATGTTGTCTAACTATGTTTTGTTCTGCTTCAGAAGCCAGGAATGCTATACATACAGAAAGCGAAACAGAAAGGAAGGAAATTGCATTTACTTCACCACAAGGTTTAAGTAGTTGTTAAGATCCATTAATGACAAAAGAAGCAAGACTGGCTTTGACTTCTGGTGTAACTTTTAGAAGCCCAGAGGGACAGCTTCTCTTTCTTTAAGTGCAGTTTATACCCGACACATATCCGCAGGTTTTGCATGACAAAATCAAGTAAATATTGAACAATCTAGCCTGTCTGCATTTTTCTTGCGCCAGTGTAGAGAGCTAATGCTATGAATATCCCTCTGAAAGTAGAAATAAATTGCAGCCAAGTTAGGTTGGTAGTGTCACAGTTAAGGTTCATTCGTTTGGTAAAATCCTCAGCTTTAGTAAAATACATTCAATGAACCTATGGACTAAGTGGAGAGCACATTTTCTTTCTCTTGATTTAGGACATCCAGGACATTTATCTAACTACCAGCAAAATATAAAATCTGCTCCCATCAGTCAAGAATAGGCAGGTTATGGGGAGAATATGGATAGAGGGTAACTGTTTCTGTTGTAAGTGAATGACTAATCTCTAAGTAAAAAACACTGTTGAAGTTGAAGGCAGTCCTGATTTTCTAAGGCATTTGGGGACAGCTCATCTTTGTGAACTGAATAAACCCAACAAGGACTACTTTTGAAAATTTCACGTGTTCTGCACTGGTTATCTTCTTTCCTCTTATTGTAAAGGTTCTGAGGTGGTCTACTCAAACTGAGAAAATTGAAAAGGGAAGATATCTAAAAATGTTCCTGACAACCGAGTAACTTTATACTTCTATGTAAATCTGAACTGACGTAAAGAATTACTGGACTTAAAATGAATTATAAAAACTTGAAGGGAGGTAATGATATTGTAAAGCTCTGCTCAGGGCAAGAAATCTTGATTTTTTGGAATAACAATTTTACTATGGAAATGTTCTTTTTCCACTTCTAGTGCTCACAGCTGATACCCCAAACAATAAAAAAGTCACTAATACAGTCTGCCAAATTATTATTTTTGTCAGACACTGATCATTATGGATGATGTATCTTATGACACTACTATGATTTTTGACTGGACATCACAGATGTATGAGGTAATTCCCTACAACACATCAGAAGCTGTTGTGACCACAAAATAACGTCAAATTAATCTAGAGCTGGAAGTAAGATGGAAAATTAAGCTTTTCAATAATATCATTACCAATTTCACATTAAGTTTGAAAACTCTCGGTACCATTGCGCAATAACACATTATTCTGCAATGTGTTGCAACACATTACAGCAGCATACTTTTTCCTTCTTTTGGTTCATGTAAATAAGAAAAAACTATTTTAAAGTCCTCAGGAAGACAGGCTTCATAATAGCAGTTTGAACTGAAGCTTCAGTTTATGTTTATAAACATGTTTTTATGTTGGTAAAGAGTGGACATGTGTCACCAAAACTGTCAGTTTCTTCTGTGCCACTTCTGCAAACATTTCCTCATGAGTTTATTGTTAGGTATGCATGTGTTTGCTGAGTGTCCTTGAAAGCCTGGGCACGTAAGAAATGTTCCAGGACAGAATAATGGTTCAGCGATTTCCATAACCTGTTCTAGTGATGGCCAGTGATGGATGCTTTATATCTACTTAAAGGTACAATAATATATCACGCAGATATGATTGTCCTTATCCTACACAACCCTGGCTGAGGAATACTGAATTGTCAGAATTGTTTATACTAAAACTGTTTAGTTGTAAATCCTTTTTTCATGAATTATTCTGACTTTACAAAGTTAGTCCAGTTTTAGAAAGAAATAGCTCTGCTGATGTCAATACGGTTTCACTGAAGGGTTGAATGTCTAGGAAGCCAAACTTCAGTGATGATTCTGATAATTCATGATTTCCAGTGTCATTTCCAAACATGGATTTCCAGTTGTGTCAGTGGAAATGTATGCTCATCCTTCTAAATATGTGAGTAAAAGTATAAAACTGAATACATCCTTCTCCATTCTATCCTCATAAAGTCTTATTCAGTGTTTAAGCTGAAAAATTAGAAGTTGTATAGTGATGTTCATATATTAAGTATAAATTGTAAACACAAACTCAACCTTAGATACCTTATGCTCTTATTGTGTTAGAGTTCTTGTTAGTGTTGTTGGTGTTGATAGACAATGTAAAAAATGTGGAAACTGGGAAAAATCAAACAGCACGAGCTAGACAAAAACTTAACTAAACTTCAAGAAGAAAATGTGAATGTCTTTCATCCATGTGGTTATTTTCCTAATAAACACTGAAAGTGGATAAAGAGTTTCTACATTTTACTAAAGTGAAATCCAAATTCATATTCTGATTATTGCAAACATGACCAAACCAGCTTGCTTCGTAACTCCGGAAAAAAAGTGGATATAGTTATTTAAATAGAATTCCTTTTCTGTTTATGATAATCTTTGCTGAACTTCTTAGGCATCTTTCTATGCAAGATGCATTCTAAATTTTTGCTTTGAGCATTGTTTTATAGAATCATAGAATCATATAATACTTAGGGCTGGAAAGGACCTTAAGATCATCTAGTTCCAACCCCCCTCCATGGGCAGGGACACCTCGCACTAAGCCACTAAACCACTGTTTTATGACAATGCTATTCCTCATTGTCTTCCACAAAGTATTGCTGCACTTTCATAGCCACTCATCTTTAGTTCCTTATCTCTTTATTTCACTAAAACAAAGCCATGATGTAGGTTTAAGATAGTCAGCGAGGTTTGGAAACTAAGTCCTCTGTTTTTGATTAAGATTTCCAAACAAAATTAGATTATCTTCTATCACTTCTGTCTAATTGTGCATCTATGTGTGTGGAAAGTTTTAGTTATCAACTTAAATGTTTAACTCTTTTCTGAAGAATGCAAATAAAAAAAAAAGGTTAAATTATAATTACATAAATTGTAAATAAAAATATTGCAATGTCTTTCTATTCAAATATATGTAGGGCTTGCTATTGAATTCTCCTAAGGTCTTCTGACTCAATCGAGAGAGAAGAGATAAATGTGTAGGAGGCAGCCGGCAGATAACATGAGTTCAAGGACCCAGAGGTAAGTTGTTCATGAGGTAGTGAATTATACTGGTGACAAAGTGTATTTATTAGTTGTTCAAGTCAACTGTGGAATATTTTGCAAGGTCAGGGAAAATTTCCTTGATGAACTAAAAACTCTGCTGTATAAAAATTGATTTACTCTGGTATCAGTATTCGATCTAGATCCTTTTCAGAACACTCTGCCCAGCTGTTTTATAATAAATGATATATCTACTCTGTTGTGTATTGACTTTTGGTTTCTAGGGTTTATCCAATACTGGATTTCATTCAAAAATTCCCCAAACCAACAAAAAAAAACCCCAATACTCTAGATCTAATATTTTGTATGTATATTAAATTTACAGATCTGTGAAATTAATTTCAGACAGAATTTTCATTTGTGTTTATTTGTCTTTCTCTTGCAGTTTAGCATACTGCAATACATTTGTTTCTATTCAGTGCATGGTCCTTTGTATTTTGCTCAGTGTTTTAGGAGACAATGGACACAGATGAATTAGAAATGCGATTTTTATAAAATAAAAAATATTAATGACAACATTTCATGGTGTTTTAACTCAAAGCTTGGGAACTAAACCCCCTTTTTTGCACAGCCATGTTATACAGTTAAGTGCTTGTGATAGTAATATCAGAGATTGATTTACATGTGAGTCTCCCAGGGAAGTTGATGGGAAACTGCCCACAGATTGAGGGCACTCTGTGGTTCTAAATACATGATACACAGTATGAAAACTCCAGTAATGCAAAAGATTTCTACTTGTGTTTAGCTTGCCACGGGTGCTGATGGATTACTCCCTAATGATGAAAAGAAGTTGTATCAGCTCTTTGTGAAAAATGAACTCCTCTAATGAAGAAAAAGAGGTAATATATTTTGAAATATAGAATGGAAGTGTGTTGCATTAATTAACAATGTAAAACCAGCTCATATCTGATATAGTTAATTTGGATGTTTTTCACTCAAACTCGTTCTTATAAAAATGTTGGCCTAGATCAGGACTAAGTTAAAGTGTATTAACTTCATAAATCAATTTTAATAGAGCCATGGTGATGCAGAGCAGGCAGGAAATCAGCTTGCTACTCTGACATTAGGAGTCAGAGCCTAGAGCCAAATCAGCATTTAATCAGCTAAACTAACTCCAGTGCAACTTAGGCAGCTCAGATCTTCTGACTGACCCACAAAATCTCTGTCTGATTGCTTAGATCCCTGATGTTCCAATAGACTTTTGGTCAGCAACATTATTTAGCCTCCTAAAACGTAGAAGTATGCAGATATTGTTTAAGCCAGGCATAGTAATTTACTCATTCGTCTTACACCTAAGGCAATGGAATCAAGTTGCAAATGTAATTAGACACATTTTCATTTAAAGAAAACCTGGATTTTTTAATTTTTTTTCTTTTTTCTTTTTGCGAATCAGCAATATTTTTCATGGCGTAAAAGTTACGAAAATTAAAGGTTCCTTTCTATAAAGGTCCTTTAATCCAACCTGCAAATGGAACAGATGCCCATTTACTCCAGCAGGGAATTTGACTCAAACTGACGAAACTTACAGTGACCTGTTTCTTTGGTTCTAATAGGGTTCATTTATACCTTAAGGGTATGCTGGACATCTTTGCTCTCCTTGAAATCCCAGCCAGCAGATATTAAAGGCTGTTCAAGAAATAATGCCCATAGCAAGCAATTAAAAGAAACACAGACAGTGTTCAACCAAGGAAAGGTACTTGTCCTTCCTATGTCTAAGGAAGGACAAGTTGTTAACAGTCTGAGAGAATTGCCTGATAAAGTCAAAATAACTTAAGAAGCTCACCTTTACCACACCCATAATTTATATAACTGTGTTGCTGAGTAGAAAGGGAAATGTTTTCCCTTGCTTTAGTTAATTATAAAATGATGCAAACAGAACTATCAAGGGGACAGTTTTTAATCCATTGGCTTTGCTTCATTCTGACCATATAAATTAATATAAAAATCAGGTTAATTGCCTTCTGTCCTAGACAGCCTGCTACCATTCTCTTTCTGACCTGCATGTAGATGTTGCAAGAAGGCTGCGGGTACAAACAGCAGTAGCTGTAGGCTGTTTTGGCAGACTATGACCTTTGGGTATGCTTTTGGTCATACTTTAACTTTGGCCATACGTCAAGAGTTACTCAGAGCACTTCTATGCATGCCAAGCTCATATTTTACCCTAGATAAAATCCTAGATAAAATGTGATCTTGGAGTTCATAGAAGTGGGTATGTGCCCACTTTTATTCCACAGCAGAGATGGGAAGTTTCTAGCATCCATATTTTATCCCCTGTAGGGGTACTTCAGATTTTCCTTGCATTTCATCTCTCTTTCAAGTGCTGTTGTGACAGCTGACTAACAGCATCTTGACATTGTTCTTATCAATTCATCAGGTGTTTTCTAAAGAGTTTTGAAGTCTCATTTCCTCACCTTTCCACATATGTCATTACCTATCAGTTTTCTAAGACAAAACAGCCTCTATTGGTCCTGTTTCCTCTATTGCCAATGTTCTCTTGATCTGATTTGATGGCTTTTAACTCCTTCTCTTTGATCAACTTTTTTTTAGGCATAAACTGTATACATCCCCTATTTAATTTAACTTTTACCTCGTTATGATGTTTTGGTATATAGAGTGTCCGACACATATTAAGGAAGGGCAGGGTTAAGGGAGTCCGTACAATACAATAGCATTACATTACAGTACCATACAAGCAATTCAGAGTACAAGGCAATCCATGCTACAGCATAATATTTGCATCTCTGAATTTGACACTATGTATTCTTTGATGTTACTGAGAATTTCTACTTATTGGACTGTAATGCCAGCTAAGAAGACAAAATATAGAATGCTCAGTTTTCATTTATGTCTGCACTAGCAAAATGAACTTTAAAAGAAGAAAAGGGGTTTCAAAGAACTGGGAAGCTGTGCTTTAAAAAGCAACTCTAAGTAATTTTGAGGCAAAGGTACCTACATGGAATGAAGAAAGCAGAGAGATTTTTGCTACTAATGCTGAATGAAAGAACAAAGTAAAATCAGCATGACTGCCGATACAGCCTGTTATGTATGTTCTCTATAATAAAATTTAAGAGATACATTTCACATTCTACTCCATGGCTTAAGGACTTAATTGTACCATTAACTCTATAACCTTGCACTAAAAGTAACTGATGGTTTATGAAAACCCCTTAAAAGAAATAATCCTACAAACTTTTCTTATGAGATGGTTTTCAAAGCTTTCCTCCAGCTATTAATTGTTATCTAGTTCAACAATATATATGACATGTCACTACATTTAATTATATTAATTATATATAATGATTCTGACAAAGGCATACCACTTCCATTATGCAGCAAAGAAATAACTTCATTTAAGAAATGAAAAACTTCAAGGTGAAAGAAAAGGATATCAAAGAAAAATGAGGAAAAGACAAGGAAAGTTAGAAGGAAAGTTAGAAAGAAAGTTATAAGGAAGAGCAGAAAAAGAGAAAAGAAACAGAGAATCAGATCTTGATTTTCTCCACTTTTTCAGTTGTCTTTGTTTAATCATTTTTTATTTGTAGAAACCCACAATTCATAGAATTGCAGAATCATAAATTCATATAATCATTTAGGTTGGAAAAGACCTTTGAAATCATTGAATCTATCTGTAAATCTAACACTACTAAGTCTATCACTAAGCCATGCCCCTAAGTGCCAATTATCTGCATATCATAGACCGTTAGAAGACGTTCTGCTTAGCATGGATAATATTGACGATATGTCTTCAGAGATGTACTCCAGGGTTGAGTCAGTTGAGAAGACTATTGGGTGTTCAAATTTTCTGAATATAAGACATACAGATAGCATCAAAATAAGGCAAAAGAATAAATAATACTATGACACACACTAAAAGTTTTATATTCTCAACCATTTTTACTGCAGTTCCAGAGGAAATATGATAAACATCACTATGCATTTATAGGCAATAGAGAGAAAAACTTTGCCACAGAACTATTTGAATGCATTTTTAGCACCAGTATTCACCAATAGGTGCCCCATTACCTAACACATTTTATATAATGGAAATGACTTATTTGTTTCTGACTCAAGAAAATCAGTCGTACGAGGTTAACTAGTTACTGTTTCTTACTAATGATGCAACACAAGATTTGAAACAGTGTACTCTCAGTCTTCAGACTATCAAGTATGCAGCTCAATGTGATCACTGCCTTTCCCTACTGCTTTTTTGTTTTCCCTAAGACTACTATCAAAACTAGCTGTTGAGGTTTTTTTAGATGAAAGTAAATGTATGTATCTTTCCTTCATTTTTATTTATAGCTTTTTAATTTTCACCAGTATGATGACCTTGGTAACATCTTTGTATCACTGCAATCTTTACAGTAATATATTCTATGTTTGTCTGAAATATATTTCTGATGGTGCAGATGAGAAACATGACAAACTGCTATGTATTTCTTGACACATACATGATCAGCTAAGGAGGAAATGGTGCTTTTAACTTTGCAATTCAGGAAAAAGGTAAGGACTGTGTTCTTGTGACATAGCTATCTACACTGGGGTCTCCATGAAATACCTCTTCAATGCATGCTTCATGAAATAGTGAATTCAGACAATGTGGTCACCTCCAAGGAATGACCCATTTCCTTTGAAACTTGGAAGCCTGTCCTCTCTGTTATGTTGATCTAGGCCTGAGATGGCATAGAATTTTATTTTTCATAATCTCCTTCCTTCTTTTTGCAGCTTGATATAGGGAGCCTGAAATGCTGCTACAGCTCCAGAAATAAGTTCAGACCTTACTAGGAGTAGCAGGGGTGGGTGCCTACTCTATAGGGTCACCAGACTCCTATACAATTGGCGGACAGAGAAGTAAGGTGCTTACTAAAGATCTTCGCATTGTTCTTCAGAAATGACTGCTTCTTGTGACTGCTTGTACATGGAGCCAGGTTTTGGCAGTCTTATGCAGTAAATAGCTTGCATCATTCATTGCTGGCTTAAGTCTGGGAAACAGACATTTTGAAATACACATCAGAAAGAAAAGGAAAATCCAAGAAGAGAACTTCTAGTTCTGCGCTGCTACAAATGGATGAAAGAAAATTGTGGAATCACATTTAACAGGAGTATTAGCTGGTAATGAATAGGAAATGCTGAGAAGTGTGAGGAAGTGCGTTTGATATGATACTGTTGCATGATATCTAAGGCAAATGCCTGATGAAGTCTTTGAGTATTTTCTAGTAATGAGTAGGGAACAGTCACTAAACCCACGCAGTCTGGGAGACTGCATCCTCCGAACTTCTGAGATGTTCAGAGAGCCTTCAGCTGCAAGCACCCAGAGGTAGATAATTCATGATACTTATGGTCACAGTGAGACTCCATAAGACTGTGTGATGCAGAAACTAGTTTCACAGGATAAAGCCTCCTTAATATCATTGCTGCATTAAAAATTTTCATGGGTAACAGACATAAGTTACCTTTCGTCCTTAACTGACATTCCTTTGCAGCTAAGTACCATGATTTTTGCTCTTCTTCTGTTGTTTTCTCAGTATTCATAACCAACCCATTTTCTTACAGATAAAATTGAAGGGAGACCATTATAGTCTTACAGTACTTTGAAGATAACAATAACAACAATATTTAAAATTTTAGATTATAGTTTTTCCTGACGCTTATCTGCATTTTAGCTTGGCAGAGGTTCTCGCATGAAAAACTGCTGATTGCTTAATATGGACAATATACATGGGGTTTCTTCCATAACTCCTGGCAGTGTCTGCCAACCTTCACTTTCAGTGACTCCATTAATCCAATCTGCATCATCTCTGGAGCAGAAAATGTCAAGAGCTATAACAAACCGCGATGTGGTATTAGAGATATAGTTGTCTACCAGGACATGTCCTTGGAATACTGAAGCTCAGTGTTGAAGCCAATGAGAGTAGATCTAAAAGGTTTTGAACAGCACAATGCTTTCACTTGGAGCTTCGTGAACAAGAGTGTGAAAGCTAACTTTGAGCATTGACAGAAAGGTCCAATAGGTATAATAATAACATAAAACATTAAAATTGATGAAGTTAGAAAATCAGAGCATTTCCCTTCTTGTTGAATGCTGTAGTAGCTGCTGCAGAAGAGTAGATGAGAAAGAAGCCTGAAGATATTGTTTCATATTAAAATAATCAATCTATTTCTGTGGGATTTTCATATTACCAAAACTGCAAGCATATATTTTCAAGTGTATTTTCTACCTGTGTTTGAGAATTTGAAGTATGCCTTTGACAGTTCTTCTGTGGAAATTAATATTGGATTTTCTAATTTTCTGTTTTCTGACAGTTTTTCAAAATCAGCTTAACTTTATTTTGGACAGGAGTTCTAATCCATTTTCTGCTCTTTCATTGCTAAATAGCAGTGGTGAAATATTAATAACAATTGGTAAGATAAGTCCCAGAGGAATAATAAGTTTGTCAATAAACATCAGTTCACTTAATGCTGTTTCATCCCTTCATGTTATTAATCATTTGGGAAACTTAGTTGTGTTTACTGATGTGATATTAATAGTCATAAAATTCTGAAGGAAAAATATTCAAATAGAATTGGGTTTGTTTGGAGATGCTTTCAGTTCAAATACTGATATCTGTCTCCTATTCCTCTTTCAACAACTGTGAATCAAAAGCTGGAATACTTTTACTGGCTGTGCTCTCTCAGCATAATGTTAGCACTAAATATGATTTTATGAAGGTATAAGACACCTGTGTCACCCCTCCATCTTTCTATTTCTAAAAGAATTGCCTCTCAAGTGGAAAGAAACTTTCAGATATTGTTGGTTTTATCCAGACTGATACCTTTGGAAAGAAAATACTTAATATCAAAGACTAATAATAAAGCTTTGTATCTAGTCTCTGACAACTGATAATTGTACAGGGTATAATTTATTTACACTGATTTTACCACAGGAACTTTTTACTTACACTATTTTCATTTATTTTATTTACTTATACTATTTTTACTACAGGAACTTTTAACCCACTATCTCCTAAAATTATTTTTCTTGGTTTCAAGGGACTATATTTCCTTGACGCTGATTTACTACCTGTATTTTCTTTTCTTCTTTAGGCCATGTGGCAGGGAGCCTTCTGCACTGAACCCTTCCTTACCTATGTATCTATGCATCTGTATTCTTCAGGCATCCTACTAGATGTCTGGCAGGCCTGGGCTGAAAAAACAGTAATTCTTCATTCCTCTGGTTGTGCATCTGTGGGCAGTTTTTTTTACCCACTGGCATAAATCAGAATCATATCAAGGATACCTTCTCTTATAGCTGCTTGGAAAGTTTGATAAACTGTGGTAGCAGTCAGGGACAGCCGCAGTCTTGAACAACTTTCTTTCCATATTCCCTTCTCTCAAACACTGCTTTTTTTGGCAGGATCCATGCAGATAGTTTTAGAGATGACTATATCAGCTCTTCTGTGGTCACAACCCCGTCAAAGATAGAAACCAGTTTGTGCTGCAATGTGCTATGGTTATGTCCTAGGTCCACCTTCCTTTTAATTTCTGAAAAGCACCTCTCATTCCCTTATCCCAACTTGTAGATACTAAGCCCTTTGTATTTCATCAGGCCATGGTAGAATTTCATACTCCAGTAAACATATTTACACTAGTTTTCCCCTCATGAGTGCAGAGAGCAGTGGCATAATGTTTGGTCCATACTGGCTCCCAGTGTCTCTGGCAGGCTTTTATAACATATGCTTAAGTTATATCACCAAGTTTTGCTGATTTCTTTCAGCTTGCAAAATCACAGTTAGTTCAGCTTTGTCTATCATGCTGCAAAATGTTTCAGTAGACATGCCAACAGTGAGGTCTTGGGGTACTGTATCTTGTATATCACTTACCCTTATTCACAACATGGCCATTTGCATTTTTATGCAACAGTTTTTGGTGAATCATGTAAAATCTGTAGGCCAAACCGTCACATACCAAGTCAATTCTTATGTGTTTGCAGTTTTTCTCTCAGGTGACATTGTTTTTTTCCAACTCTCAGCGTCTGTGAAGAGGTGTATTTTCCTTATTCATCCTTCTCAGTTCTTTCTTTGTGAGCTTTTGTAAATTAAATTAATATATTCATGCAACAGATTATCTTTTAGTGGGCACATGACATACTCCAACAACTATATATATATGAAAAACATATATAGACAAGTATATATATAACTGTATATATTGTGGTGGGCTTGAAGTGTATGACCTTAGAAGGTCCCTTCCAACCCAAACTAATTTATGATTCTATGATTCTATGAACTGAGTCTACATAAGCACTCAAAAAAAATCTGAGATTTTTTGAGACTACAAAAGAGTGCTGGTGAAATTATCCACCTTTCAGGATGAATTAAGAGGGAAAATCTTAAAATCAGCAGTAAAAAGATGCTCCCCTTTCATGCCATACCTCAGTTAAGTTGCTCAGCAGAGAACCACATCTATTTTCCTTCCCAGATGGTATGTACATAAATACACAAGCCTTACACCTACTCAGACAGTACCTCAAACACCAATCTTTTCTGAGTCTGTCTGTTTGAGTGGCAGATGGTAATCCATGTGTTTAATCTCCCAGATGGACACTTGATCTAGTAAGAAAAAGAAAATACTATTTTAATGACTATGCATTTTACATAAAATAGAACAATGACATCAATAGAATGGAAAGGGGGCGGGGGGGGAGTTGAAGGAAATCCTGCCTTTGAATTACAAAACTACAATTTTTTTTGAGAAGTTAAAAATACGCATTCATGTCTTCCCAAAGAAATTACTCCTACTGTAGATGTGTGTACTAAGCAATGGGCTATTGCCCAAAGGATAAATAACTTAATCTCCTTCTTCTCTTTCAATTTTTTTGTTTTTAATCTATATAATTAATTTTCTTGCTTTTTCTCCCAGTATCCAAGAGAAATATGCCATGTGACAAATTGGACATTTCACAGGTACAAATCAGGTTGGGATTTTTTTAGCAAGAAATATATTTTTTAAGCTCTCCCTTGTTTTGCCTTACCTTGCCACTAAAAACAGGGTAACAGAATGGGGACCTTTTATTAGCTAAAGCCATCTAGAAAGAAAATTTTTTATTTTCTTTTAAACCTTTAGATTTTTACAGACACCCAAACTAAATGTAATAAATTAAGGAGAAATCGTTGTCTTAACCTCTCATTATACCACTGATACATGTCCGAACTCCTACGGACTTTTCTGGAAGTTCAGTACTCAATCTGATTAAACAATTGGATATGTTTATTTCCTCTTGGTTTACTTATATAATTAAGTAGTAAAACATTAATAAACAAATAAATTAATATGGTGAATGCAAATACAGTATACAAATATATAAATATATCAACTTCCAGACTGCAATTTATAATAAAAAAACAAATAGCAACACTGTTTACAAGTATGTATTAACTTTTTTATTTTTAACTTAAAATATGTTAATTGGGTAACTCTCTTTCAGAATATGTTTTTGGGAAAATGAGCTAATTAATATGCTGGAGTTTAATGTATGACTTTTGTCACTTCTCTAGAATTTGCAATTAGAAAGTTTCAAAACTTTTAATTATAGCGCCTGCCTTGATCTGGGGTTTGTCATGCATGTACAGATTTCTACTTGTAATATGATGAAGTCTTCAACAGCCTTCCAATTTCTGAAACTTTATGAAGAGATAGTTTCCTTTTTGCTATACTATGATATTAATCCACGGAATTATGTCTCTATAAAAGTACAGGTAATGTGTCTTAATGCTCTACTTAATGAAGGAATGGTCCTGGAATCATAACAGCAGCAAATTAATACATGGTTTCCACTCTTTGCTCTGCACCAGTTGATAAGGCCAAGGCATCCACAGCTAGCATAGATTTTGATGTTTGAACTCAACACAACTTATGGAATCTTTAGAAAAAGTCTTCCCAAAACCAAGATGCAAACACAGACCTATTCTTTTAAAATACAGACTACCTAGATAATTTCCTGCATCTTGAACACTACAAAGGAAAACTAGAGCAAGTGCAAAGAATAAGATATTTTTGCTAGCCAATCTTCATAAAATGAAGATGTACAGTAGCGACCTCAATATAAATTAGCTAGTGTAGTCACAAAGATTTTTTAGATAACATGTCGTTTGATGCAGACATCAAAACTATGCAATCAGTTAAAAAGCTTTGCTTTTCTTCTACCTAATGTACAATACAAAAATCTGTGAGTCTTCTGATGTCAGTGATGTCGTAGTGACAGAGAATATATAGGAAAAGGGAAAGACACAATCCTGTGATTGAACTTCAGATTCTGACAGACTGTACATATTTAGGCTTAAAGACAGCAGACGTATTGAGTTGCCATGAATGTGACAAATTTGACAACAAGGGATATGACAAAAAGCTTATGCAGTGATGTTTGCTGTATGCCTGCCTATTATCAGCCTCTCATTTTTATGGCCTGAACTGATTTACAGAGTTCAAGCTTCTGTCACTTCTGAATAGAATGAGTATGAGATGAACCATGCTGACAATGCTTCTAAATAGATGATAAAAAAGGTGAATAGAGTACAATGATGTCCAGTAAAATAATAACTCTTTCAGATGGGGTTAATTATCTTTCTTCGTGATACAGATAAATGGTCATAGGCTCATAGAATGGTTAGGGTTGAAAAGTACCTTAAGATCATCTAATTCCACCCCCCCTGCCATTGGCAGGGGCACCTCCCTCTAGACCAGGTTGCTCAAGGCCATGTCCATCTTGGCCTTGAACACTGCAAGGGATGAAGAAACCTGAGAAAGTCTTCTTCAAGAAGACTTGAAGACTTCTTGAAGAAAACTTCCTCTAGTAGACTTTCTTGGGTTTCAAGGAAATATATAGAAATATATATATCTTTTTTTTTTTTTTGGCATTTTTGTGTACAGAAAACAATCAAAGGTGTTAAGAGACTTGAAAATATGTCTTCAATGTTCCTAGTTCTTTGAAAATATTCAGCCTAACTTTAATGAATAACAAATGCATAATTTGTAATTAAGCCTTAGTCTGGGGTCATGTCATACCATAAGAAATGTAATTTCAGGACCAAGTAAGCCTCATTACAAGGTGATAGGAAGCCAAAACTTCCAAGCATTGGTATTGGTCTACAAAAAAGTATTTCTTGTTATCTTTCCTAATCTACCACTTGGAGGTAGAATTGAAAAGGAAACCTGAAGAGAATGAACTAGAATAACAATATCTTCAGGAAAAAATTATTGGCCAGCATTCAAAAGACACAGGGAATGGTGGAAGTGCAAAGGGAAGATTATGTTAGCTACTATCTGGTCATTAATAGTACTCGTGGATCTAATCAGACCTCTAAATTATGTATGCAAAGGAGCAGAAATAAGCCTATCCTATCTTCCTGTTCCCTCTGACACACAGGTTTCATTGTTTTGCCTTTACTGCGTGTTATGTACCTACCTCTGCTACATGTGTTATGGCCTTTGATTAGGAATGCTTGTTACAGCAAAGAGAACAACCTGGCTGCTCACAGGATGTTAGAAATGCATGGCCTCTAAGTATCTTATAAAAAAACTTTTTTACTAGTTCTGGGTTGTATAAGTGAGATGGAGCAAGAAATATTTTGATGGGGTGGTGGGCAGAGAGATTTATTTTTTTAACTTAGCATCTGAGAAAAGACTGAAAGGAAGGAACAAAATCAACTAACATCCATGAGGAACAAACAAAATCTTTTATGGCATTATCATCTGAAGTAACTGATGTAAATGAACACCTGAACATCTTCCATTGCAGATAGAAATTCATAAAGAGTGAAGCAAGTGTAGTCTTGGTATTTTATACAAATTATTGTAATCAAATTAACTAGCAAAATTAAATCTCTAGTAGAAGGATTATCTGCAAATCTAATCCATATCATCTTATGCTACACACTTGTGTAAGTTTTTCCTCTAAATATTGCTAAACAATTCACATGTGTCATTGACTTTGAAGTCTGAAAAATGAATGAGGTAGGCAAGTACTAATCTGATTTGCAGATTTGGAAATGGAGAAACTAAGTACCTCTCTCAATGCCATACAGTAAGTCTCATTAGCAGCATGAAGAATAGCAGCTACAAATTCTGACTTAGTTTCTCTATTCTTTGAGTTTCAAACTGCTATCTTTCGTTCACCTCCCACCTGTTTGCAAACAATAAAAGTAGTAGCGTTGCCATAAAGGTTTCCCATTTCAGTAACAATCTACTATTACATAAATTTTCATTTTTAACAGCTCCAAATTCCAGAATTTTTTTATGTAGAAGAACAGACTTCTCATGACAGATGAGCAGAATTTTTTCATGATGGATAGTAGGGTAGTATCTGCAATAACCGAACTAGTCTGTAACAGTCTGAGATAACATGCAGAATCCAGTGATCACACAAGTGTCTCTTTTCGACAAGGGAGGTGCACATTAATTCATGATGAATTAATTTGTACATTTTTCTATATTATTATTTGTTCCTAAAGAATGCCTATGAAGCAATACCAAAAGCAGGATATTGTTTCTGCATCATGATAAAGCAAAGCAAGTCTTGTAAGTGCAGAAATACTCTCTAGACGAGGGACACACATGCAGATGGTCAGACTTTTGCAACTGTTAGATTAATTTGGTTCCAGAGAACAGGAGATGCATTTCTAAAGTTTAATAAACCATATTGGAAATTTTTGTAACCAATTATTTCTTTAAAGAAGGAAACTGCTACCATGCATTGTACTTTGTCATTGCATAATCATTTCATATAAGACATCTTAAATATTCAATTTCTCATGAGGTTATCTTTTTTGAATGTAATCATATACACGCAAAAGTTGCCCTCCCTTACACGTATGTGTCCCATAGTGGTATGTGAAGCTCTCTATTTTGAATTTGAAGGCTTAGATAAGAAATACAGTTGTAAAGATCAGAGTGTCATTGAGCTCACAGTAACGATGCTGATTTTCATGCACAGGTTAGTGCTATCTAAAATTAAACAGAATAAAGTTTTAAAAGTTTTATTTTTCTTTTGGACAAGAAATTTTCGTATGGGCATAGGACAGCTGAGGGTTTAATTTTTTATTATTATATTCACACAAGAATTTGGCAGTGCATCAAGTGCAGGATATAAGCATTTAAGTATCCTGGAGCATTTTAGTTCCCATGCCTTTGGAGTAGAATTCAAGATGGAACTTTCAAATCCAAGGAAAGAGGTATTCATGATATTCTACTTTCAGAAAACTGCCCTAATAAGCAAACTATGGGATGTTCAAGCCTCTGCAATTTAATTCTGTTAACAAGCTCTTGGTAAGTCTCTAGGCCTGTTCTCAGGTGGGTTTGGGACTGTGATTTTTGGAATGTGGAAAGCTAAACCACACCTTCTGTGCCCTAAACCACTCTTCATGTGAACTCTTTGGCTTTGCAGCACTCTTTTCAACTATAAGCCATATTTTTTCACCCTTGGCCACTCTTGTATGTCAGAGAACACGTGAGCAGAAATCAGGAGCTTAGGATCTCAAAATGATACAAGAGGAAGGTTCAAGAAGTCAGAAAAAGCCTGGTATGGTAAGTATGCAACAGCCTTAGATGTAGAATCGTAGAACCACAGTCTGAGTTGCAAGAGACCTTTCATGCAAAGTAAAAACCATTACCCTTTTTCCTAGCAACAGGTCCTGTTAAAATGTCTGTCCTCATCTTTCTTGTAAGCCTTCTTTAAGTAACGAAAGGCCACAATAAGGTTTCCCTGAAGGCTTCTCTTCTCCAGGCTGAACACCAACTCTCTTATCCTTTTCTCACAGGAGAGGTGCTCCATCCCTCTGTTCTGTGGCCCTGCTTTGGAACCATTACAACAGGTCTATGTCTTTCCTGTGCACAGATAAGGTGCCTTTCCATCTTTAGTCCAGAGCTGATTCTCTTGCACTGAACAGTCATCTGCTCTTCTCCTTCTTGATTCACACCAGGTGCTGGTCTATCATTTTCTCTTCTAGAAGCATGGCAGAATTTCATTCTGTGAGGGTGAATTTCAATTCTGTAGAGCATCATTTAAATTTGGAGTAAATAATCTGACCACAGACTAACATGTCTTGGTTATGCCTGTGTAAAAAACAAAATAATCTGGTTCCTAAAACTTTGTACAAGCGATGTCTGTGGTGAAGTAAATGCTTTTAAAATAAATATTTCTTTGAAGAAAATCTGTTCCAAGGGGGCATTGTTACCATATCAATACTGGGCAAAATCTTACATCTCTCGTGTAAGATTACAATGAGGGAATTAATAGCCCAGCAACATGCTGGGTCATATTGGTTGGAAGTTGTGTAAAGGACAAATCTTTTCATTAACATAAAATTGTCTTTAATAATCTTGATGGGAGGTTTTCTGGCTTCCTAAGAAACAGAGATGGGAAAATAATGAAGCTGAGTAAATGGAGTTTGAGTGTAAGGTTGTAATAAAACATAATGTTAATTCATCCAGTTTCAGGGTTAATTGTAAGGCTTCAGTACAGCTCTGACGCTAATGGGCCAAATTATTTTTTAATGTGAGTAGAAATAAGTTTGAAAGAGTATGGAAGGTAGTTGCCTCAACATCTACGTGAGACTGGAGAGTAAGTCCAAATACGTTACATGGAAAAATACTGTGTATAATTGAGATACAAGGAGGAAAAGAAGCATTTGCCGTGGGAAAACAGGGTTTCTTATACCCTCAGGCTGTAAATTCAGCAATTTCCCAAACATCAAATTGTCTTTTTATATTCTCCCCTCCCACAAAGGGGGAGCTTAAAGCTGTGGTTATGAAATATATAGTATTTTATTATGTACTGTGTTATTCACTGAGTGGTGAGTGTGTCTTAACATTGTACAAACAAGTAAGAGGACACAGACCTTACCCTAAGAAACTTATAATGTAGGTTAGACATGAGCAAAACAGCTCAGGTACATTAAAAATTGACTGACAGCACATGCCCAAGGTGATGAGGAAATTTGGGAATCCTTACTAAGGTTAAATTTGAAAGGTTTGGGGGAGGGAGATAGATACTTTAAGGAGTGATTTGAGGGAGATGGAAGAACAGATAATATAAAAGAGATCGTTTCATGCACAGGGCTGCAAAGGCCTGATCCAGCCCTGCAGTAACTGAACCTATAAAGTGCCATGAGTTTCAGCTATGGGGAGTCAACAGAGAAGAGGGCAATAATGCAAAAGCCTTTGAAGTGATAATGTCAAAGGGGCAGAAAGAAAATTTGTGCTGTAGGTAAAGTAGCAAAAGAATGATGATGAAGCAATTTTGAAGGAGTAGGATAACTGGTAAGGGCATTCTGGTATTCTTAAAATGCAATTAAATATGACTGCAATACCAAGTGTAACCTCTTGGTTCTTGGTTTTCTCTCTGTGAACATGACACAGCAGACAGAGATGAAAATGACAAAATGGGTTGTGTTTTGATAGGAAAAAATTTCCTTTTATCAACCTTTCTGCTGTCTTGTCCCTTTATGCACTCAGCAGTTAAGCTAAATGGGATATTAAGGTTCATTCTACTGTGCATTTTTTTCATCTTTTTTCGAGGTTATGTTAGTATAAAACTGTCCTAAGCCCATTTACTAATCGTCTGTTAATAACCTTGTGACATCAGCTAACTAAACCTTTTCACAAATGCTTCTTTTCCCTGACAAAAGCTATCTTCGTTGTCTTTTGCTTAAATAACACTCTTTATTCAAACTCTTTTAATTTAATCAGATAAATTTCTCATTCCAATTTAATTTTGAGGTTTCAGAAATTCAGCATTACTACAAGATTTGGTAGCAATAGCTAACACATAACTACTGATAGATATTATTCAGAATAATAGTTTGTTTAAAGAAAAAAGACCAAACTCCTTCAGAACATGAATATATATCCACACTCAAACTAACCACTCAAGCAAAATTCATACCTGACTAAAATAACAATTAAGAAACTAAATCTATCTTGCAGTCATGTTTTAGAAGATAGCATCATTTTCTAACATGGGAGAATGGAAGACATATTAACAGCACTAACCCACTCAATAGGAATTTACAAACTATTTCCATAATCTGAAAATCCCAGAGGAATAAACTGCCAAAATCAACTGGCATGGCATGTATAGCTCCTGAGGGTATGTTGCTGTGAGTCACCCCTGCTGGAGGCAGTGTTGACCCAGTTGGTGATGGATAATCCCCAGTCCTGAAATACCACACTGCATCATTGTCTTTACATTGAATTCTATTATCTTTTTCCTTCTTTTTTTCAAAATACTGATATTTTAATATGAAAAAAAAAAAAGAAAGAACTGGATATGACTGCTTTGTTTTTCAATATAGAAAATACAGTATTACTGAGGCTCATAATAGACTGAATCAGTCTCAGTCAAATGCTTAACTTCACCGTATGCTAGACAGCTGTGGGTAGCTGGGCATCTTGAATTATGCAGGTTTGATAATGGAGACATTTTGATGTTGTTGGGAAATACTATGACAAACTCCCAGTCCTTATTGTCTTAATTGCTGTCAAAAATGCAAAAAAAATTTGCCCTTTTGCAGTTTTGTGGTGGGTTTCTCTTTTTTCCCTCTTGAGATGCAAAGCTGGTGAAGAAGTTATCACCTTTGCCTGTGTCAGCACTCTGCAAGGCCACGTACAAAGATATTCTGTACAGCACTTGCTTCTTTGCCAATGCTGCAGATTTCAGATTTACTTCACTCCAGCTGTTGCCCCTATTTCCACAGCCAAAATCAGTGGAAGCAACAGAGATGCCTGAACGCTGCTTCAATAACTGATGGCGGCTGCCACTGCATTGTCATTACAGGTTGGAGAGAAAAAGAGTTCTTTCTCTAAAAGTGACACAGACTGCAGATTTAGTAGAGACCCAGAGGCAGTGATGAACCTTTCCCTCTTACTGGTAGACATTGTAAAGTTAAGTAAGATGCTGGAATGAGAGCTTCTATAGGTCGCCTTAGCGCTTTGCCATGTGTGAAGGGCTCTCAGAATATCCTGTTCCTTGTCCTAATAATAAACTGAATAGGGATGAAACCTTTTTTAAAGTTGTTTGCTTACAATAACTTCTTCCTAAATTAGTAACTGTGAGTTGTGATGTTTACCTCCTTTCCATGTGATCTCCCCTTCTCTCTCCACTCATTATAATTTGTGCTCCAGGAATTATTTGTATTAAATCCCTATTAATAGCACTGGGGAGTCTATCAGACTTCCTAAAGGAAGCCACTGGCGATTAATAGAAAAGCTTTCCATGCCATGACTGATTCCCAGGGTACTGAGTGGACTCCAAATTAGCAAAAATTACTTGGGATCTCCTCCAGCATGAGTAGAGATGGACCACAGGACAGCCCTGGCTAACTGTATGCCACAGGCAGTTCAAATACACTGGAGACTGACTCATATATCATCCAAATGCTGTCCTGAGCACCTAGAACACAAGAGGAAAGCTACTACACACCAAGTGACAAAGATCAAGACTCTGCTTTCACTTAGGTAAATGGATCTCAAATCTCTTTTCTCAAGAGCTCTGGGAAGAAGTACAGCTGAAATATTGCTCTTCTCAATTCCTTTGATTTTTCTGTTAAATATGTTACAGATACATTCAATGTCCTAAAGAGAAAAAAACAAATGAGACAAGAACAGTATTAGGTTATTTTTTAAGATTTTTTTCACCTCCTTTTTCTTCTAAATTCTTCTTCTAATTAGCTATGGACCTGACTGTTGGGTTTTTTCCTTATTATTGTAATAGAAAATACAGTGATGATACTAATTCATCAGCCAGATAAAAAATGATGATGTTGATTTATATCATTACAAGCTGTTCTCAAGTATGAATTCCTTTAGTAACAGCAACACACAACAGTAATAAAGGGTGAAGGTGGTGGTAACAAGCAGAAATTAAGGATGGAGACAAATGGGGGAAGACAGACACAGCAAAAACATTATTTCAGGAATGAGAAAACTGTGGCTTAAGTGAGAGGATGTGAAAAGGTAAAAAGTAGATGAAAGTAAAAACTAGAAAAGGATTATTAGAAGGGCTAAGGAGCAAGCAAATATTAAGAGATTAAAATTCTTGATGAGAATGAGAGAGGCAGGAATAAAAATAGGAAGATCTGTGGGAACAACATAGAGATATTTTTAGTTTTAGATACACAGCAGGAGGTAAAAGTCAGTGCTAGGTTTAAAAACAGTTCAAATTTTTACACATAGAGAAATCATTTTGAAAAAGACCTATTTAAATGGAAGTCAAATCATAACACGTTAATTGCTAAAGATTCAAGCAAACTAGTTTTTATACACATATGCACATATGCAGGAAAATTGTGAACTACATTTCTCTTAGACTATATTTAATGTGATGAGTTAAGAAACTGTATCCAGTTACCTTGTAGTTTGAATAATGAATTTATTTTTTTCTCTCAGCTTTTATCAATTCTGATGTCTATTTTTCCTTATTAATACATTCAAGTTTAAGTAGGAAGCAAAATCTGGTTAAAAGCACCTTCAAAATTATATCTCGCACTGCACTTCCCATGATCAAAGCATGTATGATTGCTACTGTAGGAGAATGTGAGCAGAGTCCTTGATGAAGGTTAGAAGTCATCCTGAACTGTGCAGAGAGCATTTCCCCTCCTTTCCTACAGTAATAGAAAATGACTTTACAGTTTGACAATCTTTTTTCTGACATCAAACTGTACATAAATATGTATTGTCAGTAAAAATATAGTTTAATCTGTGAATGTCAACAGGCAATAGGTAATAAGATGTATGTGATTGTCCAAAACTGAGCTTTTGAACTCTCAGTCTGAAGCCTGCTTCTTCTAGATACAACTCTCATGGGCTGGTTGTAAATTTTGAAAGTGCCTGAGCTAAACAGAAGCAGCACATCCCTCCAATTAATATAAAGTCAAGAGACAGAACCAATTAGGAACTAAATTTCATTGTCCTTCTTCACATAGGCTGCATAGATTGGGAAAACTGAGAACCTTTTCCTCTCTAAAGAGGAGCTGGCACCACAAGAAGAGTTTCCAAACTCCCAAACAAAGAAGAATCAGTCTTGGAAAGACAGGTTGGAGGAAAGATCTTAGAAGTGAGTGCAGATGCTGGAGATCAGCAAAATGCATGAAGATGAATGCCAGGGGATGCTCCAGGACCCTGACTGGTGATGCCTAGGATGGGTAACTGAGATCAGTGACAGAGCAGGAACTGCAACTTTTGGGGGTTGGGTGATGTAGAGCTAAAGAGAGGAAGTGAGTGAATGAGTGACTGTGTGAGATAATCAAGTTGGTTAAAAGTGCTAATCTTGTTGGCTCTTAAACAAACCCCAGTACCAGATCTACTATGGTCTGTCATTGCCTCTGTCTTGTCCATTATGATAAGGATGTAGTAAATTAGCATTAGAGTTCCAACAACAGTGAACCTTTGGAGGATATAGTCAGAAAGAAAGCCAGTAACTTTTCACATGGCTGGTCAAATATTTCATAATATGTTTTTAACATGCCAAGTATTGTGTTTGTTACTTTTTTTTTGAGACAGCAGACCACGCTGAAAAAAGTTTCACAACTTTTCTTTTTTTTAGAAATTTGATTCTGTGATAATTGAAAATACTAGTTCTGCTCAGACAGTATTGGGGAGTAGGCAATAGGTACATACTGAAGATTCGTACAAAACACAAACGTGACAGTTTCCTACAAGGCATATGGATGAAAATGAACAATAACACATTGCTTTCTCAGTTATATAGGCAAACTGAATTAAATTTATTCCTTCTTATTATGTGTCTATTTTTTTCCTTTAAAATCATTTTAAGGTTATTTATTCTTTTTCTAAATTTGATGTATCAGCAAGATTAGTGCCCACTAGGTATAATACTCTGCTGAATTTTTTCAGGCTGAAAAACAGAATTTGACCTTTAAAGAGTGAATTTTGTATATGCAACAAACTTAAGGTGGAGATTGATTGTACAGATGTGCCTGTAGTTGTGTTACTGAAAAAGCAGAAGATATCCTTTTCATGTTGACAGAGGAAAATAATTCAAGGGATCTGAAAGCTGTTATGAAAACCTCTGGGAAACAGAAATGTCAGAATATGTTAATGGATACATCTTTAAAAATGCGTCTGATTCCTACGATCCTGTGTACTAATTTTACCCACCTTTCTTAACAATTCCAGACATAGTAGAATAGATTCAACATAACCATTTAAGAAAAACATTCTTTTGAATCTAACATGGCTTTCATCATTCAAAACTAGCTGACAACATCATCCACAATAACTGATGAAAAGGGAGCTCTTTGGATTAAATGTGAAACCTCTGCAAGAACATTGTTGTGTTCGGCAATTAGCTTTGAGATAACCCCAGTTGGGACAGACTCAGTGGGAGAGTGGAATGGGATGGACAGAAATGATCTTTCTGAGTTGCTCTCTCTACAAGAAGTATTTTCCTAGTTATTAATGAGCCACACAGCTTAATAACAAACGTTATAGATGCTGTAATATCAGAAAAAATCCCAGACTCTCTATAAAGGGACTTCCGTGCCTCTGCCTTGGCTTTTGTCTCTAGTAACTCAAGAAGTTTCACACTGCCTTTCATAACTAAATATATGTTATGTATATGTTATGTGAAAGAAAAAAATCCCTTTTTTTCTTGGACTGGAGAACAGATCACTAAAAGCAAAATCCATGGGA
The DNA here is from genome assembly GCA_026283785.1 of Coracopsis vasa. Lineage (NCBI taxonomy): Eukaryota > Metazoa > Chordata > Aves > Psittaciformes > Psittacidae > Coracopsis > Coracopsis vasa. The sequence continues at coordinate 11,065 of JANHGB010043578.1, read as the reverse complement.
ATTAAGAGCCTCAGTGTTTTTTGAAGTCTCAAAGGAGTTACTATTTGTGGAAAGGTAAGCACCTGGGCTTTGAGCAGCCTGGTCTAGTGAGAGGTGTCCCTGTCCATGGAATGCGGGTTGGAACTAAATAATCTATAAGGCTCCTTCCAACCCAAACCATTCTATGGTTCTATGAAAACAGACCCTAAGTGTTCAGTCTGTAGTCAATTGCAAGAGGTAATATTTCAGCAGGGGTAATTTGGATGATGATGATGATGATGATGACAATTTCTGTTGATGTTGTTTGGGCTATTTTATAGCATGTGGACCCATTGTTGCAGGATCTGTAAAATCACACAGATCATAGAGCAATAAAACATTTTCTCAGCAAATTTAAATGCTTGTGCTGAGGATTATGTTACTTATCCTTCTTGGTGGAAGGGTTCCCAACAAATACAATCAGATTAATCAATTCTGGTTTAATATCCACCAGGTTAAATTTCCTCTGTGTCTCAGTTATACTCAAAAAATTTTAAATGCTGACCTGAATTGTTTACTTCAGGACATAGCTGGATATAAGAGAATGTTTTATCTCCTTTAAAAACTCAGGAAGCGAGTTTTAAGACATTTCATAAATCAAATTAAATACAGACACTTAGCACTCTGTGATACCATCTGGCTACTATGAAACTGAAAAGAGAATCAAAAACTGACTGAAGAATAATACTGGAGGGAAGAAATAATTAAATAATATGAGTTTTCTTTTATGCTTTCCCAGAGAAATCTGATCTCTGCTCAGTAGCTGAAGAAGTTTCCAAATAAAACCCTTGAAAGCAAATCAGTTCTATTCCTTGTCAGAAACCCTCAGTGCAAATCTTTGTGTCAACATGTTCTTCCAGTTTACTGAAGAAAGGTATCTTATAGATAGATAAACAAGCCTTGTCTTCTGAGCATACATGCACAGACCCTCAAGTTGAAGCAACTTTCAATCTGTATGTGCAGATGCAAAGCAGCTCTGTATATGTGGAGCAGAGGCCAGCAGGTCACACTTTGGAGAAGCTGATGTTTTTCCAATAGAGACACACAAATCTGAAAAATGTTCTCTCTGTTCTAAGTTGTTGCTTATACTGAGATTTATTTCAAACTTAGAACTTGATAAATATATGTGCATTATTTTAAGATCTTATTAGCTCTGACAAACAGAATATCACAAAGCTAATGAATTTTCTTTGGTCCAGAGTGATAAAATAATAAAACACTTACATTTCCATTTTTAATACTCTTATGCTAGTACTCCCTTCTCAGAAATAACTGATTTATTTTGGCTGAATTACTCCAAGAATTCTTCATGATGAAATTATAGTTAAGTCATTTAATGTAACAGGGAAAGTGCCTTTTGCTGCGAATTGTCAGATCACCTTATTATATTGCTAAACTTGTTTAACACTAGTAACTATTTAAGCCGGGTTACACCCAATAAAAAGATATTGCTCCATCTGCTTCACTCAAATTACCTACTTGCAGATTTACTACTGGTACCTCCTGTGCTTCATTAATCTTTTGTTAGGTATCCAGAAAGCTAAAGACTAGCTTTTATAAGATAAAGAAAATACTTTTACAAGATAAGACTCTCATACATTCCTGTAACTTTCAGCATATTTAATGAATGATGCAACACTAGTATCACCATGGAATGTGGATGTATAGGTATACAATGTAATTCAATTTTGTATGGAAAATAGTCTTAGTTTTACTGTATAAATCACGTAAAGGTAAAATGTGAGAAGACTATCAATACCAGTCCCCTATATTTTCATATAGACTGAAGACAATATATAAATAAGCCTATATAGCACTACCGTCTTCCCCAGCATTGGTTTAGCAGGTTAGGAAGCCCATTTTTCAGTGTTTAGTGCAACAAAGCAACTATTACAGAAAAGAAATCTAGTGTGGCTTTCTGTAAGGAATAATAAAACCATAAGAAGTTGAAGAAATCTATTAGAAACCTCAAAAGTATTCCTATTTTTTGCAGGTTTTTTTAGAATTTTATTCTTTTTTGGGTGGGGAAGACTTATACACAAACTCACCACAAACTGCCATTGAAATTGAAGTGTCAAAAAAATTCTTGTACCCTTGATTACAGGTTTACAACAGATATACAAGCTATTTTCCTATCAAAGTATTTTCCATCATGACAAATAACAACACACTGTTATAGAAAATGAGTCCTGCTAGGTGATGACTATTTAAAGGAAAAGAAAAATGCACATTTGTAATCTTAAATTTCCCAGACATATTTTTTTAATGTCAAATAACCCTGTCATTTACAACATCATAAAAATATAGTCTAAACAAAATGCTGCTAGATTTTACACAAAAGAAAATAACAGAGAATTCCCTTCCTGAGGCAAAAGCAGAATTAGGCATCAGAGTATTGCTATTCTTAGATTTAGTTCTCCTATACTCTTATTCTAAAAATATTTTCCATGTTTCCCTTTGTAAGGTGGCCCTCCAGATCTCTAAATTTTGAGAAATTATTTGTTTAGTGCTTTATTTAAAACAAATTCACAGAGATTAATATTATCATTTAATGTTTCCAAATTAATGACAAGATGAAAAATCTTTAAGGCCTTCTAAAAGTTGCTAAAAGCTTTTTCTATATACCTATTGAAGTTTGATTATTTTCAATTCTAGCAGACTGAAATCAACCAACTAAGTAATCCTGTTACTTTGTTTTCCCAACCCTATTTTAGGGGTAAGAGCCCGGACAGATTGCAATGAAGAATGAAAGCATCACCTTATCCAGTCTGCAGGCACTGAGTGCAGTAAAAAAATTAAAAATACAATTTCTGGCCAAAAATTTTAAAAATAGACTAACAATGAAATTTCTAATTCTTCGGGTAGATAATAAATATGCACACAAACTAAGAAACAGCTAATTCGCTAAATCCAATGAACATGCAGTTTTCATGTAGCACAGAAGAAATAAATGTGCAATCCTAAGCACCTGTAATTTGAAAAATTAAATTATGTTGCCTTTGTTGAAAAGAGGCTATTCCACTTACCTGTTTTATACTGTGCTACCTTATCCCATGCCACTGTATCCCTTAGGAACATAGCACCACTACTAATTCAGCTGAGGAGGAATGACTGTACAGTTCACCAAGTCAGATTCATTTAAAGAAAAATTTGTGTTTTCTTTCTGTGAGTTATCCTCAGATAATCTATAAATATTGAGACATCATTATTTTTCTGTAGTATTTTCACAAAGAATATTGGATAATATTTTTTAAAATAGACAGAAATGCCTTAAGTGTTTTCCACCTCTTCAGATACATGTCTTCAGTGATCTCCTACCTGTCTATACTGAACATTTATGAAACAGCTATTACGAAGTATAAAGTCTGTAATATAATAAGGAACAAATATTTTACTCCTGAAAACATAACTTTAGAACTCCTTAGCAGGTAAAGATGTTGAAGAATAAATCCCTTACTAAAGCATTCAGAAGTATCTAGCAGGTGTTCTTGAACTCCATACCTAACCAAAATTCATTGCTTCCTGTAGTTTAAGGCCAGGTAGCTTATTCTCCTTGTCATTATAACCTCCTGCCTTTGAAAAACCTCCAGTTCGCACCCAGATTAGGTGTGGTGTCTTCACATACAAGGCAGATGTGACTATAGATTTGACAGCCAAACAAAAAATGGAATTGCTGGCTCAACCGCAGAGGTGCTAGACAGGCGACTTTCACTTGCTGACAGTGTGCCCTCAGCAGTCATGAAGTGACAAAACAGAAACAACTGATTTTTGGTTCCTGTCTCCCCAAAACAGTGGGTGTTTTCAATGTGTGTTCACAGTCTATTTACAAAGAATTAGTAGACTCGAAAGAAATTGCATCATTCCAACAAGGTTTCTCATTAGCCTATGAAATGTTTATAATATAAAATTGATTAGCTACAGTTACTATGAAGCGTACGAGGATTAAGGCTCCAACTGTATTGGGTATAATTTTCACAGACAGTCATGAAATAACTTAAAGTGGAAAGGTAAGTAGGATATAGATTTTGTCTGATATTCAGGAAGAATTCCAACATGATGGATTTGTTTGAGGATCAGTTTATGATCCTCAAAAGATGACTAATTATAGTAATTTCCTAACCCTCAGAATGACAGGTCACTTTTACTCTGTAGCTTCTGTAGTGTGACACACCAGCAGGTGATTGATAAACATAAAAATAAGAATATAAGAATAAGAGCACAAGAATATGCAACAGAATTAGAGTTAATTAAAAGCTGTATTATCTGAAGTAGGAGAATAGATGTGAATATAGACAGCGTTAGGTGATCATTATTTATCAAAACAGAAAGTTAAACGCTTTTCTTTTGTGTGCATTTGTATGAAAATAGCTGTCTATTTTTATTATAGGAAAGTCCAAAAAGGTATTGCTGTCCACCACTCGGAGTATTCTTCCTCAAGAACCCACAGAGTTTATGTCTGAAGGGAGAATATAGGATAAAATATAAAAATGCACATGCAACAGCAAAAGTTATTGAGGATAACAAATGGGATGGTAGCCTTTTCTAAAATTTTGCTAAGATATCTGAAGTCTTGTGATATTAAACATATTTAAGCAACCTTAAAGATGGTTTCAAATGCGAACCTGATGTAAAATTTTCTTGGATGTATGATGGTTTTACTCTTCATGCAGGTTGTGTTATGAAACGAATGATGTCTGGGATCTTAAGAAGTAAAAGTTCTTCTAGTGTTGCTTAGAAAAACTCTTAGGATGCTTCAGAAATAGAAGCCAGCAAGAAGATATACTTCCTAGAGAGTGAAAGTTAAGTTACTTGTCCAGAATATGAAATTCAGAGAAATAAAAATCACTGGAAAATATGATCATTAAAGAAGAGGATAGTGAATTAAAGATATCACACAAAAGATAAAGAGCATGATACCACTGATATCTGCTGAGCATTTCAGACGTGCAAAGAAAAACTTCAGACAGTCAGAAAGGACACTGAACATTACCCTGAAATCACTTATTTTAACGTCAGAATTGTTGCCCTAGTAAAACTCATAGCATTGGGAAGGTGCATTGCAATAAAGTGTAAAATCGAAATAACTGCTGAATCTCAGATGCAGAAATAAGGTTGTAAGATGTAAATATTATAAGGAAAAAGCATTTCAGAAGTTCTTTTGACTAAAATTAAGACACTGGGATAACTCAATACAAGTTAGCTATTGGCTGTTTTAGCTGTAACTACAGCTACTAGGCAAAAAGAAAACCCAAACAAAAATGTCAGTCTTTTAGGACACTTGGGTAGGATATTTATCAATAAAAGTATCTCAAGGAGTAGTGGCAGATGCTTATGACAAAAGGTAATTTGATGATAAAGTGTCCAAATTGAACTAGAAGTTTAACTAGCCCCATGCAGGAGAAGTACTTCTTGATATTTCTAAGGAAAAATTTCATTCCATATCCAAATCTAGTTCAAACCTGGCATGAAAGCAAGAAATACAGTTAAGCATCTCCAAGTCTAGCCACCCGTTCAAACCTGGCACGCAAGCAAGAAACACAGTTAAGCATCAATGACTATACTTCTGATCCTTTAGACTGCAAGCTGGTTTTGGATGGGACTTTGTTATTTATCTGGAATATTTTAATCTTGCAGAGCACTACAAATGTCCATAGTTGCTGAAAGCAATAATACTTTTTGAACCATCCTGCAGAAAAAATAGATATGGGAAGCTGAACAGGAAAGATACAAAATGGGAGAAAGAATAGTTCAAAAGGAAGAAGTAACAGAATCAATAAATGGAAAAGTGATGAAAAGATGGAAAAAAAACCCAAACAAATGGAGGAAAGTGGGAAAGGCTATTCTCCCAATGACCTTTTTTAATATATAGAAGTCAGTCATCCATAGTATAACATCCCACAAAGTTATCCTGGCTCACATTGGGCTCTTTATTTATGAAAGCGCAGTGTGCTGGAATGACCATTGACATGAAAATGAATTGACCAGAGATTCTATGTGCATTCATCTCTGTAACGTAGAAGGAACAGCTTAGTAACGTGTAAGAAAAAGAAAAAAAAGAAAACCAGATTCGGAAGGAATATTTATCAAAACAAATGGATTGAGTCAATTTGAAGTTCTCATTTTTTTTATTAAATTCGCTCTGTTTTCAAATGTAATGTAACATATGTTTCTTACTCTATGTCAGGCAACTCCAATAATCAATTTCTTTACAGCAATATAAATGAGTATTACTGAGTTAACCGTGGCTAATACAGCTCTGCTTAACATTATTACTATTATTCTCTCAGGCCTGTAACCCCTTCTAAGACATTTGTTTAATATATCAAGGTGAGGTACACTTGGAGCCTTGCTTTCTCAATAAGCTTACATCTTTATTTAACTTTGTGCCTATGATCAATGAAATGTGCTATTTCTGCTTTACTGTAATGGATAGCTATGTTAGAGCAATACACAGCTTATTAAAGATATCTCATTCCATAGAAGACTTTATAACAAAAATACATAGATGAACAAGAGCTGACAAATGTATTTTTATTCTATATTGTTTATCTTGTTCTCTTTGACATCTCTTTATAGCTTAAATGGCTTTCCCTATAAAATCTCATTGGTAATATTTCTCGAAAGTTCACTTCTGACCACCTCAGGGATTACATTGACCCAAGAAGTAAGGAGAACGTGTTGGTACATTCACAGACTGTACACCAAAGTGCAGATTCAAATGTGCAACTCCTTCATTTAGAAGGCAATTGTGCAATTCAAAGGACTAAGAAAAGTATGTCACATCCCATGGTTCCTGAAATGTTAAAGCATTTTTTTTCTTGAAATGAAAGAATTATTGCAGTCTTTTTGCCTACTTGTATCAAGCATTACAGAAGAATAATGTGACTTGCACTCTTTGCAATAGTGGACTAATTTATATAGTTGCATGAATATATAGAAAGGACCATGCTGACAAGATGGAAGACTAAGATGAATTCATCTTGAATTCATTTATTAATTTATTTGTTGTTGTGCTTATATTTAAAACAGCAAACATGTATTTTAGAATTTATTATTTATATTTAATTGTTTCTTATTGGCTTAAAAGAAGGTACTTCTAAACAGCACACAAAATGCTTAACTGATTCAAACTATACTACAGTGAAATTCTCAACATCGTATTTCAAATGAATATGGTAAAATTGGAATAAGTTCAGAAAGAATGGTTAGGAAGACAAAGGGTGTCTTTTAAATTGAATAGCTTTTATTACAGATTTTATATAATGTCTTATTCAAGAAAGAGATAATAAATTGAAAAATAATCTATGCTCCCTAAAAGCTGTGACAAGGATGACTAGGGAATGATGACTTTACTTTTCTAATAGCAGAATGGCTTTCGAAGGAAATAATGAGTAATAGGCTTAAAATAAACAAAAGGAAGTACTTTCCCACAGAACCACAGCACACAATTAAACTGGGAATCTGTCATAGGAAATGCAAAAAGAGTAACTGATAACAAGTTCAGAAATGGATTTGTCAAATTCATGAAAAAGAGATTGTTTGACAACTATAAATGCAAAAATATTAGATGGAAGTCTTAGTTAACCTCTGGAACAGGAAACTTCTAAAGTGAAGTTTGGAAGGGAAATGGAAATATCAAGAGGAATATTATTGCTTATTATTTATTTTGAAAAATAACTTTTTGTCAGTTATGATTGAAAATCATTATTGATGTCATTAAAAAAAAAAAAATTTCCTAGAGAAACCCCGTGCTAACCCTATATTGTTATTATTCAGCCATTCCTTCCACTCTCTGTTGCACCTATCTTTCATAACTTCCACCACTTTAAAGTTCATCAGCAAACGCTTTTCTCTCAGTTTCAAAGTTGACCTTGGAATTCATCCTGCAATGACCACAGCATCTATCACACTAAAAGTTTGAAGAGTACGATTTAGAAAAGAGTACCCTACATCACAAAATAGTAACTTTTATGAAGCAAATAGGAGATCAAGGTCCTAAACATGTTTTGGACCTCCGAGGTCCAACAATACATATAACGAATGCTTCAGGGTTTTTTTCAGCAAGAACAGGTTCAGGCTTTAGGTCAAAACATCTGTTAGACTGTCAAAATCAATTTCCACTGTGTTAATGTAGACGTAACTTTCCCCCTCAGAATTTCCTTTAAACATAATGCTTTACAAGAATTGTATTTGTCATTTTGATTATACTTAGCGTCACTCACAAATGCTCATGTTATTCTAAAACACTCTGAATTACAAATCCAGTATAGTTTATTATTGACATTAATGCTGCAGTTAACATCAATATATTATAGAATTGCTTCAAGATTTTGGAGGAATTTTAAACAGTTTTAACTGCTTTCTGAAGGTCACAGTTGCTATTCCTATGTAACAGATTTTTGTTAGGTGAAGTTACCCCCGCTCTGCTGCTTTTCTTTATTCTGAGTTGGAAGCAAGACACCAAAGTAAGGAAAATTGAAGCCCCAGTTCAGCTCAGGTTTGGTTGGTAATTGCAAACAATTTGCTTGACATGGTCATGATCCCCTAAGGGACTTTAGAAGCTTTCAAGGGTTGCAAATATTTTTATGACATTTAAAGTTTTCATGTGAAAGAGATATAACATAAAGATTTCTTTTGAAATTAAATTGATTTGATATGTGTGTTCCCATTCCTTTCTTCTCTTTTTTAACATGCATTATATTATATAATTATATAATCAAATGGCTTCTATATGAAAGAAATGAAACATGCTGTAAGGAAGTTTCAGGTGGATATATATGATACTCACTCTTGTTGAGACAGCATGTGAAAATGCTCTCTGGAGTGTGAAATTTTCTAATAGAGCCTGACAGAATACAAACTTGTTTGGATATTGTCACAAGACTAAGTACAAGCAGAAGTGGGTTTTTTATATTTCTGTTGATTTTTAAAATTTCCTTACATTTATTACAAACAGAAGTATTGCAGAAATACTGTAATATACTATGATCTTTTGTTTTCTGACAATTGTGACAACAATGACAATATCAACCTTTGTGTCTTTAGATGTCTTCAGGTTTAGGAAAACTTTTATTTTGAATGATTTAGAAGCATATCCACAAGATGTCTGCAGGACATCTTGCAGGAAATTCATGGTGTTTTTTGTTTTATTTAGTTTAGAATCAAAGACTGAATGGTTGCTCACTTCACTTTTGGTGGCTGATCCTTCTAAACTGGGTCTATGGATAACACACAAAATATATTATGCTGCCTATTCTGTTTTGTCTTTGCTTGAGATTAGGGATTCTTATCTACTGGACTTTAGGAAAAAAAAAGAAAAAAGGTAGTAATTTGTTTGCTTATTCTCACTTTTATAGTGAATCCAACATCCTTTATGTTTTATCTGTTTAAAAAGTGTCTTCCCAATGCATTTAAAAGTAGCACAATGATTCTTGACAACCTTTTAAGAATAAATACCTGAGATTAACCTATTTGTTCTTCCTAGAGAAATATTCTGCTTTCTTCTCTTTTGAATAACCAACTTACTTACTATTCAGGCAAAGTTTAACTACCCTGACTTTCTAATTAAAGAGAGGTCCAACACTACACAGAAGCCTTTCAGTTCTACTTCAGGAATAAATGAACATTACCTTTCAGATAATCCCAAGCTTTATAGAATCATAGAATCATTGAATAGCCTTGCAACACTTTAGTATAATGATTTCAGTGTTGCTACTGATGGCATAGATAATTGTAAAGTTTTTTTTCAAGACAGATAAAAGGCAGGTTTGGTTCATGATCTGTCACCAGCTTGTATTTAAGGTTCCTTCCTGTATGTTTCCTTCATGCATGGCTGACTTTGAAGTATTTTTTTCTGTATGTTATTAAACAGCAGAAGCTGTTGCCACTTATTCTTTTTTTTATTTTATTTTATTTTCCAGAGTACATAAATCAGATACTGTGTGAGTGAGAGTCTGTGCTGCAAGTTAAAAGCTTTCATGTGGTATAAAAGAAAGACAGTATCACTCCTCCTAGCTGGAAAGTCTAGTAAAGGACAATCGTTTTCAAAAACATTGCACCTGTTTTCACATAAAGAAACACATCAAGACATTTATAAAGCAGGGGAAAAACATTCATATCATTCAAGCAAGAAAATATAATTTCAAACAGCATCTTTGGATCTTATACAATACACCTAACCAGAGCATAAAACTTGTAATAATCTTTCTAGGATACAGCTAACTACAGATATATTTAAGAGTGAATACATGTTAGATAAGTGAGTGGAATAGTAAACCTTAAAGCAGGAGTAAAGTTAAGCTGCTGTTAGCAATATCTATTTGTTCTAATTCCCAGGAATATCACTGCAGCAAAAGGTAAGCTGATTACTTCACCAGCCTGCCAAATGCTCCATCTCATTCAACACTGGAATCTGTGTAAGTGAAGCTAAATGCTCACAAAGTGAAGAATGGCCTGATTCTTAGCCTGGAGGTAAATACATCAATACATCCTGCTGTACACGTCATGCTGTCTTGCCTGAGAGAGAAGAAATTAGACCAAATGCAAACTGGAGTCCTAATTTAGTACAGCAAAAAGCAGAATAAGCAGGAAATGCCAACTCCTGACTACAGCTGTGGTGTAGCTGTATTAATATAAGCAGGATTATCTAAGAATACAAGTAAGACAAAGGAGAATGTTTATGAGACTCAACAAAGTAGCTAGAGAATTCAAAATGCTGCAGGACACATAAGTTTTTCTGACTTGGTTACCAAGGAATTCAAACAATACACAGAAATTGAGGAGGAGATCTCAAGCTCTCAACTTCATTCCCAAAATGCTGCCTTTTTATTGAAATATGTAATAACGCAGACATAGTTCTGAGAGCTCAAATATGACAAACTATTGCATACCTACTCCTTGGAGAAACACGTGGGGTCATTGCTTCACCCTGACTCCATGTGAACCAGGTATTGACATATATTAATGCTCTGTGACTAGTTTGTTCCTTTTATTTTACTTGAAGTGAACTTTCTACCAAGTAGACTATCTGTTCTTTTCCCTGTCAACA
>JANHGB010043576.1:0-38988 GCA_026283785.1 Coracopsis vasa | reverse complement strand
GCCGAGCCCCGCAGCCGCCCTGGTGCCGGGCCACAGCCCCCCGGCTCCCCACACACCCCGCGGTGGCGGCGGCGGCGGCGGCTGGAAAGCGGCGGCAGGGATCAGGCTTAATCCCGGGGAGAGCAGCGTGTGGAGGGGACGCGCCTGCAAGTCACGGCGACCGGGGTCTTGGAGTTTGTTTACTTGTGATCCGCGTCTCTTCCCCTGGATTCTCCTTCTGCTGGCGTAACGGATCGATAGAGGTGCTTCCATGGGGGTTTTTGGTAAGTTTGCGGTGGGTGGGTTCTGCTGTCGGTGGGAACGGTGCGTTTTGTTGCACAGCGAGGCGAGTTCGGTTGGTTCTTTTTCTTTTAACGGTGCCGTTTTTCAAGCTGCTGTTTAAAAGAAATGCACTTCTGATCCGTTTGCTGTTTTGTGATGAAATGTTTTTACGTTAGAAATTAGTTTCCTGAGCTATTAAAGATGTTAGATAGCTAGAGGTTTACGTTTCTTATAAACTGAGTTTATTTGACTTTGGGCTGGTGAAAGCAAAGCCTTTTGCCTGTCCGTTGCCACAAGCTATTATTTTACAGTGATTTCTTGGTGCTTTTTCAGGCAGTAAAAGCCAGAGCTCAGTTCAGCTGTTTAGACGGGTCTGAAATACTAAACTATCTTCTCAGCAAGGCTAACACGCAAGCTGAACCTCTGTCAAGTCAAGCTTGAATTTGTATGCCAGACTTGGGTTTCAACAAAGAAAGGTATTGACCGAATTTGCCCTCACGTTACTTGGGAAAGCTCCCAGGCAGGCAGCTGGGTTCGCTGTCGTTGGTCGGGCGCTGTTGGTGAAGAAGGAGCAAGGACTGGGAGCTGGATGCTGCTCTCACACAGACCCCTTTACTCCTGTCCAGGGCTTCAGGGCAGTGAAGGGAGTCGATGTGGCAGCGTCCATGCTGGCAGCAAAGGGTTCTTATTTCTTTGTGTCTAGGACTCAGTGTAGACTGCAACAGGGGGGAAAGTGTACTATATAGAGAGACAGCCAGCTACTACTTCAGCCTCTACAGCCCTTCTGTGCTTAAGTCAGACTTGATATGTCCTCAGTGCTCTGTTTGCCTTCTGGTGACAGAAGCAATCCCCGATAAGGTATCTCCACATTACGAAAGAGCTTATCCTCCAGGGAAAAAACAACCCCAAAGAGTTACTCTCGATGCCTGTGGCTGAGACTGGGCTGGCTCGTGCAGCATATCTCAGAGGATGCTACATTTTTAATGCTGTTTCTGTAACTGAAGTAGCCCGCCAGAGACGTGAATATCAAATTGCTGTTAGATTATTTGGTGCTGCTGACAGAGCAATGCCAGATGCCGTATGTTCTCTTAACAACAAGCGGAAGTCTTATAACTGGCCTCGGTAATGGGAGTCTGGTTTTCTTGGTAGCTAATGCGCCTCAGTGTCTTGCTGCTGACTTTGGATGTCCTTGGATGACCGTCCTGTGCCTCAGCGTCCCTGCCAGGGCTGGAAGGAGACGTGGTACTTGCCTGCATCACAAGGATGATAAAACTTCACAGCTCTGTGCCTCGTTGAGGCCCTCATGTGGGTGTTGCTCTGGAAGCACGTACTGGTGCTGTTAGGCTCGAAGAGCCCTGTGTTCGTTCGCACTGACACCGTCATACCAACAGGGTCTCTGGACTTGAGTTTGTGTTTGCAAATGTCACTTCAGCCAGTTTTCAAGCACCAGGCTTCCTGTTCAGCAGCCTCGGGGGCAGTGCCACCTTTCTGCAACGAGTTTTTCAGAGCTGCGAGGGTTTTGTTTTGTTCTGTTTTTTCATAGAAGCATGAACCTCCCCAGTGAAGTACAAATCGAGTATCTTGCTTATTGAAAGAATCAGAACTTCTGATGTTTGGTTTGAGCAAATCAGAGTCATCTTTATGACTTTGTGCATTTGTGCAGCTTAGGAATTTCTGAACGATAGGCCATCTCTCCTACAACTGCACAAGCAGCAGCTCATTAACTTGTCAGGCTTCATTGTTGCTGTGTAAACTTCTGTAATGGATTTTCCATGTATCAAGAAAAAATGAGCAAGCTATTTTTGTCTCATTTTCCTTCACACTCACTGCCTCTCTTTCGTGTATGTCACTGTCCTCTTTTTATGGGGAAGGAAAATAATTTTCACAGTGGCACTCAGTGCCATGTCACAGGACTGTGTGATGGTTACTATGAGTTGGATTTTGTTTAGCTGAGAGAGCTCGAGACTTTGAGGAGCTGTTTTGCCCACGCAGTTTAGGCATAGTGGTAGCAATTGAGGAGGAAAGCAGAGTATGGTTTTCTGAGATGTTAATTGTTAAAAATACTTAAAGTTATTTGCAACATCACATTAGATATTCAGCTGTCTCATCTCCATAATTCTTCTTGGCCAAGAAGAAGAGGGATGGGTGCCTTTACCAGTTTCAAGTTCTGTAAGCCATGCTGCATTTTATCTGTCTTCTCTCTTTAATCTATTTGGCTGCTCACTACTGCTGCACCAGCACCCTTTACCCCATTCTTTTTGTGCTGGGGCAACATCACTTCAATGCAAATTTGAGTCTTTCAGAGTATTACAGGCTTGGTAAATCCCAGCTTGAATTATGACAACACAGAGCGGCCTTGATACCATTTCCTCCCTTGGTTAGTAAGGATAAATGCACTCTTCTTCTTAATAGTACATCTGCATACAGGAAATAGATATATTTTCTTTTAAGCAGGTTTCCCAGGAGAGAGTTTTGACGTAAATGTTGCTGAACTTCATAAACCCTGGCTGAAGGCCAAGTCAAGACTGATGGTAGAGAGGAGTAGAGGCTGGTATCGTGGGGTGCTTACCTTCCTGATGCCATTCAGGAAGCAAACCTGGCTTATGGCATTAGCGGCAAAACTCCATGCTGGCAAAACTCTGTTTAGAAGGTCGCAGCTAACTTACTGTATTGTCTTGTGGAGCTATATTAATACAGTACCTGTGCAGCTTGAGGCTAGTGGAGATGTAGGCCATGCATGTCTTGGGGACATTTGTTAACCAGTATAGGTCCATTTTCTGAGGTAAAGGCAATGCTTAAAGCTGTCCATGAAACAGTTAATTGATTTTTTTGCAATCAAAGCTCAATATAAGGTTGCCATGTGTAGCTAAATACTTGCTAATAATTGTGGAAGTTAATGTTTGTTGGGCCTACTGTTTGAAAGCAGACATGTGCAGTGGATTCTAACTTGCCAGACCTGATAGCTACCTTCCCACATGTATTTTCATGGGATTGTGTACATGCTATTGAGTCTATGCATGCTATGGACATGCATCGCTCCCTGCAGCACACACGTGCTTCAGGGATGGCTTTAAGCTGTCTTTGACATGCAGTTTAGGCAGCTGAGAACTCTTGTTAGCTGAGGTACAGTTGTGCTGCCAGATAAGATGTTAATGCATCAGCGTGCTTCCTGGAAGAGTTGTTTATGTCTTCAGACTTCTTCAGCTTGTACTTAACTTATGCTCAGGTTGCTTATGGGGGTTTGTTGGTTTGGGCATTTTGCTTATTCGCTTTGAAGAGGTGTGTGTGGAGCACTGCACAGTTGGTAGACCACAAGTATACCAGAGTGTGTATGTATATACACCAGTATACCATACTCCAAAAGGGCTGAATCCAGAGTTTACTGGTAATGAACAATCAACTGTTGTCCTTTGAGATAGTTGTTATTTTACACTGCCCAAGCTACTGTTGCTCAAAGACAGCTATCTACCCAGCCTGTGCTCTCTCTGGGGTGAAATTATTTGAAGTGATGGGTACCACCTGAATCTACTTCAAGGTGATGTCCAGTATGATGTCAGGAATTGCCTTTGGTTTTCCTCAGCTGCTTGTACTGCTTTATAGCCCACTGTCCTTTAGATTGAATGACAATCAAATTGAGTTTGTTGGGGGTTCTTTTGTGTGCTTGGAAAGCTGACAGTATAATCAGTAACATTCACCACCTATCAAGGAAAAATCCTGTCCCTGAAGAAATTTCAGAGCAAAGCTTGAAGAACACTATGCCCTGGTAGCCTTGGTGGCAGCATGGAAAAAAAGCATCAAAGAGGAGAGCAAGAAAATGTGCCTTAGGTTTTGGGATCAGTACTGCATAAGGGAGAGCAGTGCTCATGGGGTGCTATGACTTTGAGCTGAGAACTGCAGTTGCAAGTTGACTGGCCATGTTTGATTAAAACCCGATGGCTATATTTTGGCTACCTGTGCTCTATTAAAGTCTGGGCCTGCCCATCAGGAGTGCTGGGTAGAGCTCACTACTTTCCTTCCTTTTCCACCAAAAATGGAGTAGTGACAGGTACTAGCTTATTTAAATTTACATGTGTGTGTTTATATTGTTTTGGGTGATGTCTTTCTTACATGGCTATTGTCTTTGCCTCAGAGGCCAATGCAATGTGGCCCCTCATTTGTGTAGCAGTTGAAATGCAGAAATTTAACAGAATTTACTGTGTTTTGGTCACAGCAAAAAAACACAGGAGGGAGAGTTTATATCTTATTTTTTAACTTAATAAGAGGTGAGGTGCCTAGGCTGAACATGGGTGCAGAGCTGTGACCTAAATCTATCCATACTGATGTCACTTGAACTTGGACCAAGGCTGAGCAGCATTTTGTGTATTTATTTTTGCTTCTCTGTGCTTATTTAATGTACCTGTGGGTTGAACGTCACGGGGTAATCCTGCTCCTGACTGTCGTCAGATGACAAGTTTTATTGTATTGCACTGCAGAGCAGTGACTTAGCAACTTTATCTTTGAGGATTTGTCAGAGGCTGAAGTGACAAGTCAGCTTTGGTGTGCAGCACGAAGCGCAGCAGTGTATGAAATCCAGTCCACCTTTGAGCTGATTGCAAATTGATTCTTTCAGAGACATAGACGAGACTCTCCAGTTGAGTTTGCTTTCTCCATTTAAATACATGCATTTCCAAAAGCTTATTCTACTACTGCTTTATTTTAGACTGGTTTGTCCCTTTATGTGTTAACAATTCCCAAAGATGATCTCACAAAGGGATTTTGAGAGGGAGGAAAAGATAGCCTGTGTTTGCACTCTTGTCAGAAGAATGATGATTTCCTTCCTGCAGAAACAGGTTTGTGCCTTGGGACACAACCAGGGTCCGAAGTGCAGTAGCTCTGTCCCCCAACACCTCCCGTTGGTGAGTACCTGCTGAGCCTCACAGAGTCATTCATTATCACTAGGGTTGGAAGAGAATCATATAGCCCAACCCTCCTACTACAGCACCTCTGCCTTGAGGATGTCCGTGTGTTAAAGGGCTGCAGCAAACACTGCTGGCTTGCACTTGGATGTTCTATTTCCTCAGCAGTTTTCTGCTTGGTCCCTGAGCAAAGCTTTGTGTGAGGAGGGGGGAAAGTGAGGCTGGGACCTGGAGACCATTCAATTCCTTCTGCACCTCACAGCAGCAGCCACCTCATGTGACTTTCAGCTCTTCTCGTGACCACGCTGCAATGTTCAGCGGTCTGAGCAATGCTGTTTCCATTTCATTTTATTAATCCAGTAGCCTTGTTAGAAATGGTGTTTCTTGAATATTTAAACCCCATCATATTTAGAGTTGCCCTTTCAAGGGGGTGTTAATCATGTGACAGCACTTGTATAGCTTTAGGCATGGAAAAAGGTGTGATTTCTCAAAACTGGGGAAAGCTTTAGGTACTTAATTGTCATTTACTTTTACCTGCTTCTCCTCCATCTCTTCTTCAATGAATGAATGCAAAACTAAACTACCTCCAATGGAAGGATGCTTCTTTTTTTCTCATCAGATATTGGAGGCCATAATTTTAAAATAAAGCCTTGTTGCACAAAGTATTCATGTCAGTGATACATTTTCATACTGAGAATGTGCTGTCCACAGCAATCCCTAAGTGGTCATTTTAGGCATAGTCATGACCTATGTGGTTGGATTTTTGTTTTCCTGTAAGAATTTCCTGGAAAATAGTTTTATTAGAGAAGGACAGAAATGGCTTGGAAGACTCCTAGGATAGTTTGAGTTGGAAAGGACCTTAACATCATCTAGTTCCAAACCCCTGCCATGGGCAGGGATGCCTCATACTAGACTATGTTGCCTAAGACTCTGTCCAGGCTGGCTTTGAAAGCTGGTTGTTGTCTTTGAACACTGAACTAACTCCCCAAAATCTTGAGCTTATTTTCTTATTAAAGAAACCATTTTATGAGGGAAGCCACACAAAATTAAACAATAAATGCATGATGCTGTCAACGAGGACTGTATTTCTCTCAGGTGAGAAAATGCTGTGGCAGTCCAATGTGCGTATAGCCAAGGGAATAGCTGGATTAAGTATTGCGTAAAGCGACTTTTGAATTTGGAGCTCTATTTTGTAAGTTTCTAGCTAAATTAATAAAGGTTTCTTGTTTTGGGAATTGCTGTAAGGATGGCTTGGACATACAGAATGGTCTGGGGGCTGGTACTGATCCTTTGTTTCCCAAACTAGATATTTTAGGCTCTTATTTCCAGAATAGGCTGTGCAATGTTCCTCAGCAAAGGCTGCCATGTGCTTTCAGCGACAGAATCCTTGTTGTGTTTTGAAGTGAATGGTTGCTTTAAAATAAAGTTGAAATATTAATTTGTTCATACTAGTATTTGTTACTCACTGATGTCATCACATACAATTTCATAGTGTATCCTGTATCTGACTTCACTTACGTGAATTGTTGGCTCAAGTTAAAAATGATTCCAAAAGTCAGTGTAGCTAATCTGGGGATTTAAGAGTTAAAATTGAAACCTGGTCTTCATGGCATTGTTTGTGTTGTATCATTTACTTTTCTGGCTGAGACACTTCCTTGAGGATAGAAAAAGCCCATTAAAATTTGACTATTCCATTTGTTGGGTTATCTTAAAAACTTTTCCTTATTTAACCTATGAAAAGATGCAGATATTTTTTCAGTTTTGTGTAACACATTTGCATGGGGAATTGTGTATCTGTTCCCCATGGTCTGTCACTAGTCTATTTGGACTTAAATCGAGGATCTCTGTATGTGATACTAACACATGCTGAATTTGTTTCAAGGCCCCATCTGTGGAGCACAGCAGCTAGGTGGTTATTTTGGGGGTGTGACCCTGCAAGGAGGTTTAGGTGCATTGTGTTGTCTTGCTTTCATAAAGTATGATGCAGCATGAAGAAGCCAAAATACCATGTTCCCTATTGTTAGAAACTGCTACCAAACATGTCAGAGATGACAGAAGTTGTTTGAACTAAAGATGATGACATTGAAGTGTATAAAAGATGGCAAATGTTGCCATCCGCACCTCATTTCGACTGCGTTGCTGCATATCAGTATTACACCTGGTTTGTGTCAGCAATTGACTGTGTCCCTCCATTTCAGTATTGTCAATCTCTGATGCTGTTAGCATCTGGGTAATACTGTGATATTCTCACTTCTAATTCAGAGTGTGCTGATCACTCACTAAGTATTTACGTAGTCCCCTCGTTTTGATGTTGCAAGATAAAAACGGTGTGGTTTCTGTCATCTTTCATATTCAAAGGCAAATAATGAATTGAGGCTGCTGCTGACTGAAGATGATTACAACATGAAATAAAGAAGTTCCTTTGTACTTCAGTCAGTGCTGATGTAACTGTTTCCAGTAGTCTAGAAAATCTCACACGTAGTTCACTGATGGCTTGTTTGGACCAAGATGCAGTGATCACCTACCAGAGATGTGAGAATGTGAGCAGGAAGGATTTGTTAGAACATGCATTGTATCTTATCCTTTGAGGTTTAAATATAACAAGATGTATTAAACAAGCATGAGCATGAGACCTGAAATATGTACTTGGTTCTTCTTGAGCTTCTTAATGTTCACATTCATGGTATTTGAAGCAAAACGTGTGGGTGAAGAGAATGAATTGAGGCTCACCTGTGTGAGAAGTCTCCCAGTAGCTGTGTGCCAAAGCATAGATGTAGTGGGAGGAGGCGAGGGAGGAACATTCAAGAGCACAAGTTCTTGGAGGTGCAGTGGAGAAAAGGTGATGATTTTGTAAAAGGGACTAAGCCTAAGTATTGTTCAGGATTTAATGGGAGTGACTTTATAGGTAGGGTGCACAAATGAAACTGTCATGAGTTGATGCAAGATACTTCTGTGATGCTTAAGCCTCTGTGAGGAGTCAGCACTGATGTGGTAATGTACCTTCCTTCAACTTAGTAAGCTGCAGTGGGATGAGAGAAAAGGCATGAGACTGCTGCCTTGAATTCATGTTTAGGTGGTTTTTCAGTTTATACTTACTTGTCTCTTTATTTTTTCAGTGAGCACGACTGGCTTGCATTTGTTGCTCTCAAGCCCTGTAACAAGAGTCAACAGTTTATTTTTACTCAAATACACCTCTTTCTAGCAGTGTTGAATGATAGTGCAAGAGAAGTGGAAAATCCATACATGCTAGGCCATCACAGTTTGACTGCTGGAAGAAGACAGCAAAGGGAAATTCAAGCTGAAATGTATCAACACCGCAGGGATGTGGGAGTGACTGATGAACCAGCTTTTACTGCTATTCTCCATCTGTATCCTGCTAATAGAGGATGTTGGAGCAGGAAGTCCTAATGAATACAGAAGCCAACCCTCTCCCTTTACTCCCTTTATTTTTAGACTTTCTGTTTTCCCCGAGGTAAAATAGTTTGGAGTTGGGGGAGCTATGTCTGAGGCTGGGCAGAAATGGGACTTAGTAGTGGATGCTGCTTAGTGTGAAATTATTTGGGAGATGAGGGGAGACTGTTTCTCATTGCCTGTATCTAGAAGTTGGTGAAATAGATTGCCTAATTGTTGATGTAACGCAGTTCCAGTGTGTAGAGACCTGACACCCTGTTTGCTTCGCAAGATGGATGAAGATAGTGGATTAATGCAGAACTGTTTTTCTATTCATTTTGGCTGTTGGAAAGTAGAGGGAAAACCACTGCCTAAATGTGGCCTCTAAATTTAGATGCCTGCATTGGCAGTGAAGGAAACATAGTAGTGAGTGTAGCAAGCAGCTTGGTTCCCCTGTGGCACTGCTGGCAGCAGAGACAACTTGGGCATCTCTTTCTACCCATTGAGAAAAATCTGTGTGGGATGCTTCCTCTGGATATCCTTACACCAGGGCATAACTGGCACTTTAATATAATGTTCCTCAGACTTCCCACTGACACGGTCTTCCCAATGGGTATTCTGCTTGTACTATTTTTTGATCTGAATATTTGCATGTAGTGGGTTTTGCTTCCACAGCTGTTCTGCGTTTGGTTTCCTAAGTGGTAAGAAAGGTGGTGTGCTGAAATCAAAGCTGAGCCTGACAGTCTATTGTACAAACATAATTGTAAGGGGAGAATCCCAGCAGTTACAGTATTACAGAAAGATGTGTGGGTTGATGGGCTTGGTAGAGCTCAGTTTTTGCGTTTAGGTCTCTTACAGTGCAAGAAGAAGAAATCATTACATGTAATTAGCTTTTGAAATAAAAGGCATTATCTTTCATTTTAATCACTCTGCCTTAATTGCAGGGAAGAAAAATCATCATTTTATAAGAGTCCCAACTCTGTTCTCAGTGTTTTCCCGAATGACATTTTAATTGAACTTTATATTAATGTGACTGATACTGAAAACTTGCCATTCTTGTGGGTTCCTACTCATTCCCCCCACTGTATATTAAGCAGTTGTATCTTTAGAAAGTGTCAGCTTCTGTCCTGCTTGTCTTATAAACAAAAATTCAGTAAACAGTGTTTGTGAAGAGAGTTGTTACTTCCATTGGTCATTTTTAATGTGTGTCTCTCATACTCAGCTGCACTTCTCTGTTAACATGAAGCATTACATAGTTGCTTCATATCCAGTATGTGTATAGCTTGTAAATAAGCAACACAAGTAGGTTTCAAACTTCATGCCTGTGTTTAGCAGAACTGCTGGATGGTAATCAGCATGATGGACTCTACTGTGCCAGCTTGTGCGCAGGAAAAGTCACACAAGATGAGGAATGGCCAGAGACTGCTTGGCCAATATGTTCTTCTCCAGATGCTTTCTTAATCCCTTCAATTAACTTGATTAAGCAGCTTAGCTTAAATAAGCAGAATTTGTGACTTGGAAGTTCTCCCATGTAGTATTTTCCCATTGCCTCAGGAATTAATTCCTTTAGTATTTAGTGTGTGTGAAGCAGGCAGCTTTGGTTGCTCCTGTGCCTCACACAGGCATGAGATGGTGTGTGCTTAGTTGAGAGGCACACACAGGGGTGGGTTTTTTTCCTCCCTGCAATTGGGTCTACTCAGAAGTCATAAATCACAGTGATTTCTGCATAGGCAATTGCAAACCGTGTATTTTTTATTAGTACTGAAAGATACCACCTGCTTAGATCAGTGTGAATCCTCTGTTGGTAGGGAAGAGTGCCCTCTTTTCCCTGTGCTTTTTACTTTGCTTTGGAGATGTGGAGTGCAAGGTTACCTCCAAATGCCATCCTCTGGTACTTGAGCTATGTAGCTGCTGCATCCATGATAGAGTCTGGCCACAGCAGGGACTAAGAAGATTTTATACATGGAATTCTGTGTTCAAGAAGACTGTGCCATGTTCCAGTTACAGCACTTTTAAGGTGTGTTTTCACATTGCTCTTGGGTGTTTCTATTGGCTGCAGCACGGTTCACCAAATGTTTTTCCTCCTACAGTCACCAGTCAAGTGGCTGCTCTTGTATTCTTCTGATCAACATTTTAAGACAGTGGTTCCTGAGCAAGGGAATAGCTCTCAGGGACCTCTTGGGAATATAATTCAACTTCCTAATTGTACCGCCTATGTCTTTACCAGGTGATCTGGTGAATCCTCGTTCCTAACACAAAGGCTCTGTTTTCACAGCGTGTTTCATTAGAGAGGGAATAGGAATAGGGATGTTGATAAGGATGTTAGATGATAGCGCAGGGTTCCTGTCCATCCCTCTCTGCTTTTCTTGAGGATGTCTTCTCACTTTCCAGTAAGGATGGTGGTTATATTATAGTGTTCTATATTTTTCGGAGCACAGAAAAATGTCCTTAGATGGAACCAATTTCTGTGTATCCTACAGCCACTGATGATAGTAGTGAATGAACCCATTAAAAACTAAGGCAGCACAAAAGGGTTGACTTTGGGGCGTTATGGTAGCCTGGAGCTCTCTGTGTCTCATCTCTCCTGTTTTCAGCTGCTGGCCACATAAACTTTCAAATTACAGTTTTCAGTCTGATTCTGGCTTGCCCTCCAAGCAGGAATGTGCTCTCAGTCCCACTGATACGCATCTACAGGTTATGTTGAACAGTTTTCTGAATAAATACAAGTATTTCTGCAGTATCAGCTGTTGTAATGTCTTGCACAGGTTGTCATTATTTCCATGCAATAGCTTTAGAAATTGGGATTTGTGTTTATAAGTGGGGTTGTTTTTTCTCTAACAAGAATTTCAACTTGCTTTCAAATTACTTCTACCTTTTCTCTTCCTTGTGATTATACTGTATTAGTCAAAACTGGTAACATGCTTTGGTAATTACTGGCAAGTCTAGATTGGGATTGAACCAGTTATTTACTGCCTAATGAAAGGTGGTGATAGAGTGTGCTTCCAAGAAATTTCTCTTTCCAGAAGTGCCAGGTGGGCTGCACTGGCCTTAAGAGCTTGTGCTGCGGAGTTGGAGATGAATGTCTTAAAAGGATACTAGAAAGTGGGAAAAATGTTAGAGTGGGTTTAGTGGTCTTGATATATGCCTCGGTTTCTTCCCCTTTATGTTGATTATGAGGAAAACATTAAGCATTGTTTGATTATGAGGGGAACATCATGTCGATTATGAGTTACTGTGTTGATTCTGGAAGTATGAGATTAATTCCTTTGTCTTTTCTCCTCTAATTTTGGACAGGATTTGCTTTTATGTCCATTGTTCAAAATGGGCATTTACTGGCCTTAATTTTATGCCAGCAATGAGCTCATCTGCACCATAGAATTTAGATTTAGTCCAGTGAATCCCATCTGTGGGGTCTGGTTTATATTTCCACCTGATTTTTTTGTGATTTGGAAACAAGAGGTCTTTCAGAAATTGAAGTGGGCCAGTGCCTGTGGAGAAAATAGGAGCAACATCCACTAGTGATTAGCTGTAATGATGAGGCCTCTGGAGTGAGGTCAGGAAGACTTACATAGAAAAGAGCTCTGAAGTCAAAGCCTCAATTCTTAAGAAGGAAAAATGCAACAGAACCGCACAAATAAGGTCTGTCCTGTCATGTTTGGTGTGCAGTCTTGAGTCTTGAAGACTGATGAAAGCCAGTTAGCTTTTATAAACTACTCTTGCCTAATCGCAGGGAAATCTTTCTCTATTTCAGTGAAGTTGCAGCTTTTTGTGAAGAGTTGAGTCCTAATATGACAGCAGATTCAAGTCCATTGGGAAGGCTGTATGACTAAGCAAGACAATTGTGGCTTCCCAGTATTAAAGAAGCTGACAATAGGATCTACAGGTGATGGAGAGAAGGAGAGGGAGACTGTTAAGACTGGGATTGTAACAGAGCCCTTTGCATTGATCTGTGATGAAGATGATATGCAGGGCAATTGAAGCTACCTGGTTTTCATTCCTTCCCCCACTGTGGAGGAAGATCTCTGTTCATGAGAGATTCCGCAACTAATAAGAACCATTATAAACTCCTGGATTTTAACACTTGGTTTAACTTCCATACTGTGTAAATGACTTTCTTCAAACTTGGCTCCATTTTTGACCTGTCTTTGCTGTAAATTGTAACAGAGTTAGTATACATATAGAAGTGCACAACTGCTCTTGATCCCACGATTCTAACAACAAATTCCATGTCTGCACAATGCTTCTGGGAAAAGTATATGTCAGTTTGTCTTTTGAAAGAATGATTGGAACTTAAACCCCTTCAGATTTCTAGTTTCTTTAAATATTCCTTTTTTCCTTAGCCTGTTGCCAAAGGGCTTGCTTTCCTGTACTGAAACCATTTGTAGTGTTTGCGCAGTATCCAGCATGGTTTTACACTCAACAGGCTGGAGTGGTTTGTATGGGACTTCCAAGCCTTGTGTAATAATAAACCACGTTTTGCTTGATGGATGCGTATCTGTGTTTATGCTCATGTGACTACTTTGGTTAGATGTCAAGTGATTCTGGAAGGATCTTTGTGTTAATTAACTGGATTCTATCTTGCCTGTGCTGTTCTTGAGGGTGTAGTAAGCAAAACCAAGTCTAGCTCTGATAAGATTGATGAAATAACCAAAACGAGCAGTATTTCCCCAGTATTTGGGAATGCAGGCCATATTGAGTGTGTAATGGTTTTTAGAAATGAAAAGACAAATGATTTATTTTTTTCCCTTCTGGAGATAGTCCCTTTTAAAGATATTTCTAAATGTTTATGGTGGAAGGTATTTCCTGATCTGCATTTTCTTTTTGTATAGTACTGCCTATCCAGATATAGACTGGGCATACTTTTTCTCCATGGCAAAGCAGGGGCCTGTCTGAGTTATTGGAGAATAAGTGTCTGGCATATTTAGATGATGTTTGAAGGTTCTTTGCAATTATATCAAATATAGGGATTTTTTTTGGTGGTAGTGGGGCAAAGATTAATTGGAGCATGCTCATTTTTTATATAGCTTTTTCAAGACTTCCAGAATGTGATGCTAGTTATTTTCAGTGACAGTGCAACTAGAGACTGAGTACTAGTTTCTTTCTATTCCTATCACATTCCCAGCATTCAGCTCTGGGGGTAACAACACAAGAAGAATGTGGAGCGGTTGGAGTGAGTCCAGAGGAGGCCAAGGAGATGCTGCAAGGGCTGGAGCAACTCTGCTCTGGAGCCAGGCTGAGAGAGCTGGGCTGGTTCAGCTTGGAGAAGAGAAGGCTCCTTGAGGGGGACCTTAGAGCAGCTTCAGTGCCTAAAGGGGCTACAAGTAACCTGGAGAGGGTTTTTTGACAAGGGCTTGTAGGGGATAGAAGCAGGGGTAATGGCTTTAAACTGGAAAAGGGTAGATTTAAATGAGATCTTAGGCAGAAGTTGTTCCCTGTGAGGGTGCTGAGGTGCTGGCACAGGTTGCTCAGAGAAGCTGTGGCTGCCCCATCCCTGGCAGGGTTCAAGGCCACATTGGACAGGGATTGGAGCAACCTGGTCTAATGGAAGGTGTCTCTGCCCATGGCAGATGAGCTTTAAGGTCCTTTCCAACCCAAACCATTCTCTGACTCATCACTGTGAGACCCATCCTGGGTTCTCACCAAGGTGTCCCTTGTGTTGTCAGGAGTCATAACAGACCCTTCTGTAACTGGCTGTAAATCTTTTAACTCCTTAAAGCCCTCTAGCCTTTCCCAGCCTCTCCTGCATCCCTGAGTGCCCTATTTCCTAAATTAATAGCAAACACAAATGAAAATATTACTCTGTAAAGTGAGAGAGCTTTTATGTGCATAAGGCAAATCAGTTTTGTTGCTTAGAGCTGGGGCGGTTTGTTTCTATATTACTTTCTCCATCATCCCCATTTGTCTGTGCTATTGTTCTCTACTGACAGATGGTCTTTAGCAGAAGTGTGTGTTTAAGACATGAAATGCACTGCTGTTGCTTTAAAAGTGTTGAGGGTTTTTTCATCTTTTATTTGTGAAAACATTTGCTTGTTTGTTTAACAGGAGGTTGGTTTGTCTGGTAGAGCTCAAAAACTGTATGTAACTTCATTTGTCGCCTTACCTGAGAAATACAAAATCCTCTGTGGAATGTGCATTTGTGAGGGTGCTTCCTTAACATATGTAAAGTATGTGTACTTGATTCCTGTTCCTTAGAAGCAGTCACTTGAGAAGCTGCAGGACTGGTGAATCATTGCTTCCTGCATTTGTCTTGTGGCTGACTTGACGTGAAACCTTTAGGACACATTGCCTGCAGTTACAGCTTTGAAGTGAGCTTGTTCTCATCTGGGTTTCTTGGCAAGATGTGAGCTCACAGTCCAGTGTGGACTTACGTGTGGTCACTTCCAAGATGTCTTTCCTCTCCTCAGCTGCTGCTTCTGTAGAATCATGGTCATCTTTGAGCCTGCTGTTGTTCTGTCAGCTTTGCCTGATGGTGGCTGTTGACTGAAATACATAAGGGGGAAGGGTTAAGGAGGGGTGCAGATGGTGTGATTGTGTAAGCCTATTCTCCTATTAAACAAAAGAATATGCTTTTGTTCAGGATGGAACTTGTTCTCATTTATTCATCTCCTACATGTTTGTGCAAGTACAATGGCTGGGTTCACTCCAACCCTGACCTCCCACTCTTCCAATGCAATCCTGAGTGGAGGGAAGGGACTGAGCCCTGTGTCTGTGGCTTCCCTACAACAGATCACCCATGGTTTGTCCAAGACTGCCTTTTTGAGCATCTCTTCTGCATCAGTCTGTTCAGCTCGGGGGAAGATTTATCTTCAACTCTAGTTTGCTGTGTTTGGCCAGAGGCACAGTATGGTTTTTGTCACTGAAGTTTGGCAGCACTATTGAAGGTATTGAAGTCATCCAGCTCAGATCAGGAACTGCCTCTTAACGGGCTGTTTGAGCTGGAGCATCCAGTGGATTTTCCTCTGGCTAACCAACAGTGAGAGCAGGTATTGTCTGTATGCTGCCACCTCAGATCAAATGAAAACTAAACCAAGTAAGGCTTGAAAGCAAAAGAAGACAAAAGTATCCTGATCATTCCAAGAGCATTGCAAATGTTAAACCATTACTGAATGTCTTTTTATAAATGGCACAGAGGCTAAGCACTAGAGTCATCCACTGGATGGGCGCTGTGGGAGTGGAGCCATCGCTTGCCGAGTTTGGTAGGTGAGTCATGAGGATTTCATGGTAGACAGTGTCAAAAGCCTTGCTGAAGTCCAGCTTTACAAAATCCACTGTTCTCCCTTTATCCAGCCAGTTGTCCTATTGTAGAGGGGATCATGTTGGTTAAGCATGGTTGCCTTGGCATTGAAGACTAAAGCAAAGAAGGATTTAACATCTCTGCCTTCTCTGTGTCCTCTGTCACCAGGGTCCCTACTCCATGAAACCCATGACTGTACTGAATTCATACCTGAAGTTCAGCCATGCCCCTTAGGGTAGCTTGAAGTGACTGGAAATTCACTCCACGATTTGGGCTGCTGCCTAAATACATGGTGAATTCAGCACTGTCTCTCGTCTCATGCCAGAGCAAGTGTTTACATGACTGTCTGATGTGCCAGATCCAGAGGGCTTTTCCACCTGAAAATAACCTGGCAAAATGAAATACTGGATTTTACCCACTTCACTTTCCTGAGGCAGACCCATTTCAAGGCCATTTGAATGCAGGTGGCTGCAAGACAGAAGGGAAGAATGAATAGGAAGGGTGGTAGGAGGGATGTAGCAGTTAGACCATCTTTAAGCTTATGGTAATTGTGGAGTCACATGGCTATTTCTGTTAAATACTCTGAAAAGGAAGTAAATGTTTCCTTTCAGTAACTTTAGAATGGGAATGTGTCTGCTTTGAAGAGTACTTGCAAAGTGAAAAAAAGAGTAGTTTTTCCTCTCTTATGTTACTGTATCTGTTTTTCAAATTGCATTGCTGTACTCTGAGAAGTCATTACACAAAAAACCTGTTTACAGAATTGAAGTGTTTTTTTTGTCATCTTTCATGTTTCTTCAGAATATAAATGTTTGCATCTAAAACCAGCTTTCAGTACTAGAGAGGCAAATTCCAGAAGCACATGGAGTGAGTAGGAAGGCATAAAACCAACCCAGAACCTCAAACCAGCTCAGTTCCAAAATACAGTATATGGAAGTATTTAAAAATATACACACTGCTGTATTCATAACTACTCAAGATTCTTTCTGAATTCTTCATCATGTGACTAAACTGCTTCTAACCGTGGTGGTACAGATGGTGTGGTATTTCAGATTATTCTAATTCCAAGCAGCTAAATGCACCATCTATTTTAATAACAAGCTTATCTTGAATTTCGAAACAACTGCACGTTTGTAACATTACCAAAAAGTTACTCTTTATGGAGGAATGTCTTTGGGATTTTCAGGATTTGCATTCCTTTCAGGGATTGAAGAAGTCATGGCTTACTCCTGCATTGTTCATCCCACATGTTAAATGTCATTTGCTAAGTGTGCACGCAGCATAAAATGTTCTCTGTATCACAGGATAGTTTAGAGTATCCGAGCATTTTTGGCTGGTTGCATTGTTACTGTATAGTCCCAGTTTGACAAAGAAAGCCAACATTGTTCACAATGGGCAATAAATCAGCACTGTTGGATACCAGGATCTATAGCTGAATCCAAGCTGGCCAGTCTTTTTAGGATGCCAAAAATGTGCTTAATTCATTGTCACCCTCAGAGCAGTATTGTCATGGTTATGTTGCGGTTTGCACACTGGGAACATAGTTGGTGCACGTTGGGCCTTGTGCCTTTACATTGTCTGAGTGGAGGTAAAAGTCCTTGTTCTTGAACTTATAAACCCTTCTTCATTAGCTTGGCCCACACAGCAGAGCTGGTGGTTTTCTTCTTGCTGTTCCTCCTGTAGGGATGTTAGGACCAGCGTTAGATTCAGAGGACACAAACACTTCGGGTATTGGTTCTTTCCAGGCATCTGGGGAGCAAACAGCTTTGGTGCCTATGGAGAAGTGGTCTTGGTTGAGAGTGTTCTGTTCCAACTCTGTTAGTGTTCAGGAATCTTTGCTTGCTGATAATGAAGCCCAGGTTGGCAGAGAGGTGGCCCTGAGATCTGGCTGCAGGAAGGAGAAAACCCAATGAGGGTCAATATCAGAAAAAGTGGGAACTGCAGTGTAGAAATTGAGGCAGCACCTTCCATGCTTTTTCTGATAGACAATTTCACTGGTCAGTACTGTTAGTTGGGACTCACCTACCTGCTGCTCACTTCTTTGGTAAGTTACAGTGGTTCAGAACATCAGAACTAAGCAAAACCGTAGCACATTGTTACTGTAGTTTGGAATTGCGTTTATGTGTGTCACTTCTCATGCACATTTCTGAAGCTTTCTGCACATCTGGCTCATAATCCAGAGGGGAATACTACTATGAATGCTGAAAGCTGACTTTGCAGAAAGCACGTTTCTTTTATCAGCAGTGATGTTACATTGATGCCAACATATTGAATTGTTAACAAACCTCACCCTATTTAGTTACAGCAAAGTGATGTCCCAGCAAGTCGTTCTCTGGTAAGTATAATTTGTATTTTTATTGTGAATAACTTCCCTAAACATTTTGGCAGCCTGCATAAGGACACTGCTAAGCGGCGCTGACACACTTTTCCTGTTGGGAGTTGGCTTGTTCTTGTACAGTAGGTTTAATCATCATATCCTAACAAAGCGTAGCATAAATGTGAAACTGAGACAGAAGTAATTTAGGCTACAAAAACTAAGTCTTTTTAGCCAGAGATTTCCGGTTGCTGAAGGAGTGTACTAACATGCTGCTGCTTCTCTTCCCATGAAAATACTCCTTTGTTTTCCATAAAATACCTTTTATCACAGGGATAACTGAAGAAATTTAGTGTATTACTTGTAGCTGCTGAAGAGGTATAGTGGAGAGATCATATATTAAGCCAGATTGAAATGGTTTCTTATTTCCGACCTCCTGTAGTGGTTTGAAATTACTGGGAGAGCAAAACTTCGAAGCAAAGCTATGCAGTGAAAATGAATATTCTTTTAATTGCAGACTATTTATGTATCTAGTAAGATACAGGCAGGGAAATCTAAGTTTCTTGAAGTAGTGTAAGAGTACAAAAAGTCACAGCAGGTCAATGACAGTGCTGCGCTTTGGCAAGTCCTTATTAATTCAGGAGATGGTAAGAAGGTTTTATAAGGAAATATTTCTGTGAATGGATTGAATAGCACATCAACTGAAAGGAATAATCCTCTGTCCTTTCAGGCTGACCCACAGCTTTTACTAATCCTGTGTGGTGTATCCATCTAGTCCTGAAGACATGAAGCCAGATTATGGTACCTTTTCACTCCACTTCCCTTTGTGGGTGTTGTGCTTGGCTTTCTCAGCAGCTTCTGGTGTGTGGTAGTTGTGCAGCTCCTTGGGGAGAAGCTGCTTGGAGATCTGACAGTGAGGGTGCGAGTGTGACATTCCCAAGGCTTCTGTGTTGGAAGTGTGATGATACCTGTGGAAATAGGGAAGGCATGTTTGTCAGTGGAAGCGGGCTGGGCCTTGGTGAGCTGCGCTCCTCCAACAGCAGCTTCTGATAGGGTGAAGGATAAGGCGATGCCTCTGCTGCTGTTCCTTGCCTCAGTGTGGGTCTCTACCATCTGCTTGATGGAAATGAACAGCATGCATCCAAGAAAAGGGAATAGATGATCTTGGGATTGAGACAGGTTGCTCCTGCAAGCAATCAACAGGACCGTTGTGAGCTGCCAGGAGGACTTTCTGCATGAGTTGCTCCCCGTGGAGCTCACATTCCTGTTGCATGGGTTGTGAGCAGGAGGTATGTGTTGCAACCCATCGCTGCTTCCACATAGAAAGTTTTCAAGTCAGCCACTGCTAAGCACCAGCAATTAGAGCTGTTAGACCGCAGCCAGCACGGGGTTACACCTTTATTGCTGTACTGGTACAAATGGTTAAATGTTGACTTCCTTTTTTCATTTACTTGTTTAAGTCCACTAATACTTGAATGAGATCAGCATGGCTGCAAGTAGAAGCTAACAACTACCAGCTACACAGAACTAGGATGCAAGAGAGTGCAATATGATGGGTGAGAGAAAGTATTTGATGAAAGGTACCTTTTGAGCCAACATGTTGCTTAGGAGCTGCCATGTCACAAATGCATCAGTAAGTGTAGACCTTCGACATTGTTGTTCGGTCCTATGTCCATTCAGAGCTATTTGGCCAAATGTTTCATGATATGTAACTTCGTGGTAATGTCCGAGTATGAAAAATGATCTAATCCTGTGATACAGAGTTTCAAACCTAAGTAGCTACTGAGCACATCCCAGAGTAAAGCTACAGTTGTACATGTATCATGGTAGTTACAAGATGCATTTTACTCCTCTTCCATGGTTTGGGGTACATTAGGAAGAATGTCTGTGGCTTGCCAAGGGAGTCACTGCAGTGTTTATAATCTCCTGGTGATTTGCCAGGTAAGTAGTTGTGCCAAGTTTATTTTCTCATGTGATCAGGAAATGATGCAGGAAGATGCACTGGGGACTTCCCTGGCCATCTACCCTCAGCACTCTAACAGGAATGGAGCATTTGTCTTGTGTTTCAAAGAGGAAATTTTCCAAGGCACGTAGAGCTAAATCTCATACAGAAATCACCGAGGTTCCCTTTGAACATCTCAAATTTCCCCTTTTCATACCCTTCTCTAAAGCTCAAATAATCAAGCACCTTTCTAAAAGGAGCTACCCAATCCCTGAGCATGTGTCCTCCAGGAAAGCTTGCTTACCTGATGACATTTACTCCCTGTTGTTTCCCTGTGTGCATATCGCTATTTCATTTCCCCCATGATTAGAATAAAGTATTGAACTTGCTTTGGTGGGCTAGAGTTGTCATCACATCTTTGAAACAACCTGTGAGTGCTTCTGCAATAGTGGAAATGGCATCAGCTTAAATGTAATTACTGTTTAAACTTTTTGATTCCTTTTACATGGTTTGGAAAGAAGGGATGGGGACTGTTCGAGCTGATTGCATGTGAGGAGCTCCTGTGAATTGTTCTGAATCCTCATGCCAGAGTGATAAAAGGGGCTGGGGGGCTTATGTTTAATTCTGATTTTTGAAGGTTAAACCCAGGTGCAGAGGGGGTTGTTTGGTGCTGAAGTGTGTGCATGTACCCATGCGGGACCAAGGCACCAGAAAATAACGAGTTTACACAGTAACTTAATCATCACATGGGTTTGAAAATCAGCTTTTTTGCCTTTTGTCTTTTGGAAAGAAAACTGTCACATAACGCAGGTGTTGTTTCATTCTGTATTTAATACATCCAGAAAACACTTCACATGGTATTGGCCATTGTTAATAATACAAGGGCCAAACTTGCTTCTAAAACATGTTTTGGATGGTAAATTTTACAGGTATTCTTTTTCTAGACTTCCCTTTTTATTTCCTTCCATTGTGAGTGCATGTTTCTTACTCATCACCTTTCAGAAATGATCTTTGCAATGGGAGAGTATGTCTGGGGTAAGAGTTATTTAAAAGGAAGAACATGCACTTGGAACTTTAAAGTCTTTTTGTTGCAAGACAGCTATGTCCCTGTGCGCTGTTTGGTGCTTTACGAAAGACAGTTGTCACCTACGTTCCTCAGACTTTTGAGAGTGGTAATTTTTGCTGCTGCTTGAAACACTTCATCACTCTGCCAGTAAATAAACAGAGTGGTTTTACTCTGATATATTCGAGTATCCCCAGGCTTGGCACTTGTTTTGCTAGAAGGCAGAGGTATGTCTGCTGGCACAGATACTCTAAGTGATCCCATGTCAATCGTCTACTTGAGTTTATAGGACTTTGACTTCATTTTTACTCCTTTAGTACTTTGAGAGGTTCTTGTCTTCCGTTTACACTCTACCCAAGCTCTAAAATATGAATGAATGTAATTTATCCAGGCTGCAAAGAATCTTTCATGGGTGCTTTTGACCATTTCCAGCTAAATTACCATGTTTGTCCGTGGAAGCACAGAAATAATACATTTCAAAATCATATATTCCCTTTAAATGTGTCTTACTGTCCTTCTCATCAGTTGTATACTGAAATGTGGATTAGCCTGCTGTCCAGTAGCATGAGGAACTTACCCAGTTGTAGTAGCTGCCCATTAGAAAAGTATGCCAAAGCACTGGAACTGCCATCCTTCTTTCTTCCTTTGTCCTTCCATGGCTCCTCTTCCCTCATTCCCTCTTTTTTTTTTTAATTTTTTTGTTAGCTCCTTAATTAAATACCTGAAGCTTAATGAATTTTTTAATTCAAGTACAGGCTATGTTAAAAGAAAACACTTAAATTTTGCAGCCATTTGCTGTTGACTGCATTTGTTTGAATAATGGCACAGAAGCTGAAGCCCTTTGTTGCCAGGGCCCAGAGCAGAGAACAGCTGGAAATAAAAGGAGATTCTCACATAGTGCCTATTTCTAAGGCTATGAAACAAAAGCAGAAGTGAAAGTGAAGCTACAAGTTTATCACTGTTGCTGGGGAATAGCATATGCCTTCTTCAGGACCGCTGTGAACTTGGCCAGACAAAATAGGTGGAAGGGCAGAAGCTGGGGAATGTCTGCATCCTATTATGAATAGGAGGAAATGACTGTCTGCTCTCTGAATGCTGGTGGGCTCAGTGTCCTGCTGGCAGGCTGGTTCGTGCTGTAGGATACGGAACAAAAAGTGGTGAATTGTCAGCTTTGGTGTTTAAAATAACTGCTAGGTTTGAAACAAAGTTCTTTAAAAATAGAGTTTTCTGTTGGCTTTCTTTAACTGGAAACTTTCTGCTTTCTTTCAGGAGCATTTTCTTCTCTGAAAACATTGCTGCTGAAGAGCTGCGAGCAGGAGAAGTAAATCCAGTCAGCTTGTCGGGTCACTGACGCGGCGTTAAAGTGCTTTCATGAGGTAACACTGGGCCAAAGTCAACTTTTCTTTCTCCTTTGTAAAGCTGCAGCCAAGCAATGGGCCAGAAAATCTCAGGGAGCATAAAATCTGTGGATGTGAGGGAGCCCCCTTATAGACCTGTTAAGCGAGAGCTGAGAGGCCCGGATTTCTGCAAGCCAGCACGCCTGGACATGCTGTTGGATATGCCCCCTGCCAAGCTGGAGATCCAGTATAAACATGCTTGGAACAATGAAGATCGCTCCTTAAATATATTTGTGAAGGAAGATGATAAACTGACCTTTCACAGACACCCTGTTGCCCAAAGCACAGATTGCATCCGGGGCAAGGTTGGCTACACGAGAGGCCTCCACGTCTGGCAGATCCACTGGCCCACGAGGCAGCGGGGAACTCATGCCGTGGTAGGGGTCTCCACAGCTGAAGCTCCACTGCACTCGGTGGGATACACGTCGTTGGTTGGTAGCAATAGTGAATCGTGGGGCTGGGATCTGGGACGCAACAAACTCTACCATAATTGTAAAAACCAGCCTGGGGTCACGTATCCTGTCTTTTTGGAACCGGATGAGTCTTTTGTACTCCCAGACTCCTTACTGGTGGTTTTGGATATGGATGAAGGGACGCTTAGCTTCATGGTAGATGGACAGTATCTTGGAGTGGCCTTCAGGGGACTAAAAGGGAAAAAACTTTATCCCATAGTCAGTGCAGTTTGGGGGCACTGTGAAATTACAATGAGATACATCAACGGACTTGACCGTAAGTGTTACCATGTTTCTTCATTACACTAACAACTTTTCTCATGTAGGGTTTTGTTTATCCTTTTGTTGTGAACAGAGTGTTCAGGGAGGGGAAGGAGTTGGCTGTGAGTACATTGCATCCCGTAGTTACTGCCACAACAAGTAACTATCAGTTATGTCTTGTAATGATTGGGTTGTATCAAAATGCCTTCCCTTCTGGCAAGCAGAGTGGCAAGAAATCTGTGTCCACAGAAAGTGAACAAGCTGAGAAAAAAGGTCTTGGGGAAACTTCCTGGCTGTGTTTAACAGTAAAATTCTTGTTTAATGGAGGATATGTTTTAAATCTGTGGCTTTCAAATAGGATTTGTGGATCCTGTAAAAATTTCCTGTAGTAGTGGGAACTCTCCCATAAACATACTTGAGTTCAGGCCAGTAGGCTTTCTTTCCATAGTTGCCTTTCCAGGACCCTCAGAAGCAGCTGTGGATCCCCAGGAATCTGGGAGCTCAGGTCAAATACAGCTTTTAGCAGCAGTTTTTCTGATAGAGAGCTCAATTCCTTAGTTAATTTCAGAAGGTGCTCTCTCAAGGTACTTTGTTCTCCAGGAATACGGAGTTTTGGGTAAGCATTAGCTGGTTTTGGTCTAAAGGGGTAATATGAAATTAAATGGTGATGTAGTAAGGAGCAGTGTGTTGCTGTTGTGACCTTGAAGTAGTAACCCACCAGCAGATGAGTTGCAGAGCTGGGTCTTGTCCAGTTTTTGTTACTGCTCAGGAAGACATGTGCTCTGCCAGGTCCGTATAGAGCACAGTGCACATGCGGTTGTACTCGGTCATCTACAGTTGGCTTATCGACTGCTGTGAATGGGGAATGGAAGGCTGAATGAGGCAGTAAGTGGAACTTTGTTCTTTAAGACTATATTAGCTGAACCGTAGGAAGAATCATGAATATAAATACATAGACTTAACAAAAATAGATGATTGAACAAAATTTTCATGGTTTTGGGGCTTTATTAATGGAACTTGGTTTTGTTAAAAGAGAGTAATAGCATGTGTACAACCCCTGCCTTTCAATTGGTGATTTCTAAAGGAATTTACTATTCTTTTCAATTGGGATTGGGTGGTCTATTTTTTCTGTCAGAAATTATCTGCTCATTACCCTACATCTGACGTACAAAGTAGAAACATAATTAAATAATTTGACCCTGTTGAAGATGGGTTTTTTTCATAAACATCTGTAATAAGCACTGGGGGAAAGAATCTTTATCCACAGAAGCCCTGCAGGTTATTACAGCCAGATGCTAAATGGCAGCTTCTCGAGTGCTTTCATAGGAGGGAGTATGAGAGGACTCTTAAGTACTTTGCTATTTGCTGACAGCATTTTGTTTAGTTTAATTTTTGAGAGTGGGGGAGAGATACTTTTGCAAACTGAATATTTCTGTGCAAACCCAGGTTTCATAATGCTGGGAATATCTGCCAGATTAAGCAAAGTACAGCTTGGTCCACCATGTCTATACTCGGAATTGTTCTGCATTCCTTTTGTAGCCTTCACAGGGCTGCTCTAGAAAGATGAAAACACAGGATGAGGATGTGAATGATATAAAATAAAAGGGGCTAAGTACAGGAGGATAGCTGTGGTCTGTGAGATGGCAGAGAGAGAAATTCCCATCCGGTTTCTCGTGGGATAATTTTGCTGGAAGAGGCAGGATGGCTTCCTAAATTATCCCTGAGAAAGTCAAAGTATTAATTTTTCTTGAGTGTGAACCCATGGCTAAAAGTAAACTTATAAACTAAACTTCTGTGTAGGCCTGGGTGTTAATCTGATCATGTGAAGAGGAAGTTTAAAGCCACTTTGCCATGGGGCAGTTTGACATCCTGGAATCACATCATTTGTTATCTCATGTTCACTGGTGCGTTTTCTGCAACAAAAACAGTGTTCAGGAAACCAAAGAAGCTTGTTTAGCTGGTGGTGTAAAGCAAACACCTCTTCTCTGTTGAAAGGATTTCAATCCAGCCAGCTTTTGTGTAGCAGTGCAAGTTTGGTTGTGGCACTCTCATAGCACTTAATATTGCAGGTTTTTATAATTGCATGTTACTGTGAAAATCAGAGTAGATCTTGTGGACTGCGATGCTCATGCTGCATTCACAGAGTTAAATATGTTTTAACATGCATATGTGTGGGGTTTGTTGTTGTTTGCTTCCTTTTTAACCTCACAAATTCTCCTTTTTAATTCTCCTCCTATCCCCTTCCCTGGGAGTATCTCATGCTGCTGATTGCAGCTTTTAGTAGATCTGACGGTAGGAACTCTAGCTTTTCTTGAAACTGTGCCGTCAAACAGGGAATTGTAACTTGCTATTTAGTGATTGATTGTTATTGCTCAGAATGCATACCACAGCTTGCAGTGGTTGTTTATATGGCGTCTTGCAGGGCAAATGGAGACCTCGACCGCAGGGATTTCTAGTGTTTTCAATACTTGCTGTTTAAATGAGAGACCTCTGAATACTTTAAAGGCCTGTGTATTTCAGTTGCCTGGCAAAGAGCAAAAGGCTTGCAGGAATGGAGGAGTGAAAGGATCAAAAGATGGGCTTGTGCAGCTGCAGTGAACTTAAACATATGTTGTAGTGGTATAGAGATGATGCAGACTTCGAAGTATGTTAATTACTGCATAGATGGCAGAATCATAGAAGGATAAGGCTGCAGGTCAAAGATCAAGAACCTGTGTGCCCTCCAGGCTCTGGACATTGTGCCTAGAATAATGCTGTGATTAAAATCAATCACAGTTCATCCAGCTGCATCTGATACCCAGAGCATTCTGCTTCAGAAGGTACTTCGAGCATTACATGCTGATGTGATGGGACTTTCACAAGATGGATTCTCGCTCACATTTGAGAGACTCAGAGTTGCAAATATTTGTCATGGCTTGTGGGGAAAGGGAGAGGGGCAGGATGGAGAGTGCTCATCAGAAGCACAGTGATTTTTTTCCCCAGGACAAACTTCTTTGATCAAATGCTATCAGTATTTACCACGTTGATATTTGCCTAGTGCCTGTTGTATGGAATTTTACATCAGACATCTGCCCATTGCCTTTTGCAATAATTAAAACCCCCAAATATAATTGTAGTATATGTTATTTTTCAGATACTCTTTTCATCAGGGTATGTGCATATTTAAAAAAAGCTGGGCTATCTATAGCTGTTGTCTGATGAGGAGTCCTGAGGATTATTTATAGACTGAAGCAGAGAAATAGCAAAGTACTTTTGTATAAATGTACATTGCAGAATTGCAGATCATGGCTGATACATCAGTATTTGTGTGTTTAAATGAAGTGGTTGGAGCACAATGTAACAGTGCTGTGGTAGAAAACTTGGTCATTGAGTAGGTGAGTTGAAGGCATTTATTTATATTGATCCTTAAAAGTACCTGACAGAATAGTCAATAATTTGACTTCTGGAAGTCAAAATGCTTTTTATGAGCATACTTTACAGGTCCAGCTCTGCCCTGCTCTGAATCAGTGTAAAAAAGCAAAGCAGTTGGTCTGTGTTCCATATATAATATCAATAGGTGATCCACAGACATAACATTTGATAATGTTGCTGCAGCTGCCCCTGCATCTGCAGCCCAGCAGGAAGAAGCCTTGGGCTTGTTCTGTGTCGCAATGTAGGGAAGGAGGAAGGGGAGCTCAGGGCACATCCCCTCTGTTTGCTGATACAGCTACAGCAGTTCTGGGATGTGGGGTTTGCTCAAACCTTTTGCTCTTAGCCTTGTA
This sequence comes from Coracopsis vasa, assembly GCA_026283785.1. NCBI lineage: Eukaryota > Metazoa > Chordata > Aves > Psittaciformes > Psittacidae > Coracopsis > Coracopsis vasa. The sequence goes on along the minus strand of JANHGB010043576.1, from coordinate 12,021 downwards.
GAACACTGCAACTTAACCCTTGAATCACTTTCAGACCTTAGGTTGCATATATCTAACATTGTGAAGTAAAATGCTAAAATAAAAACTTCGGAGATATGGAGCTAAGCACAACTTCTTTCTTCTTTCCTATAGTTCTCAGTTTATTATAATTTGCATTGGTCTATATCTAACATACCACAAATGCTAATTGCAAATATGTACTTCTCCCCTTGGGAGGCCTTTTCACCATTAAGAGATCTAAGTCAAAACTGCAGAGTTGTTAACTACCAGGAGCAATACATAATCTCTCATTAGACTCTGAGTTTTCCCCCAAATAGTTATCAGTGAAAACTTTAAGATGGATGTGTTTCTTGTTTATCTAAACCTGTTTGTTATATGCTATTTGTGTGATGTATTACTCTGGAGGTTCCAATGGAAATAATGTATTCTGAATATCCAGTATTGCTAAACCTTGGGAAGAATTTTCCCTATAGACATGCAATCAGAGGGTGAAGCGGTAGTAATTAAGCAACTAAGGCTGTGAAGAAGCAATCTTTAGCTTTTGAGATAATTTAACAGGAAGCAGCATTTTCGGTTCCCAATTTAGGAATCAGCTCTTGGTTGGGTTTTTTGCTTTCCTCCACATGCATCCCCCTTCCCTGGGTTAAGTATATTTCTTGTCCTTGAATCTTAATTTGTTGACACTTTAATTCTCAGCCTTTTCTCAGCAGGTTGAAATCACTACATTGTCAGTAGAATATGCCACTTGGTTAAGTGACGTTTTGCCCCAGCCACTTGCTTGCCCCTGCATTACATCTCTCTCCCAGATACTCTTCTTTTCTACAACCCTTTTGCTTACTTCCTCCCTTCCCCAGCTCGATTTCTCTTCTTTGGTGTTACCACATTCTGAGTAATAATAAATTCTTATCCTCCTCATCCCTAACTTCAGGTAGGGCAGTCTGTTACTTAAAACATCAGAACATTAGGTGCGGTGTTGCTCTTCCAGAGGAAGAACATTGTGGATTTAAGGGTGTGACGTTAGCTGTAATGGCAAATGGTCTTTGTAGTGTCTTTTTGGGTGAATGTTGACTATTTTTTCATTTGTGTAAATTAATTGTAATCATGCAGAGAATCATATGATTACCTCATGCTGGCAGCAAATAGCTGCTTATGAAAGTATGTAGCTAGAAAGATCTTCTGAAGTTCCAACACTTGTAAGATTAGCCTTGTCTTGTTTTATACAACTTTAATCTCTGAAGACTTCCAGCAACAGAGACTCCTCAGGCAATCTAAGGCACTCATCAGCTTCATAGATAACAGGCTTTATTCCCCCTGCCCTCCCCTTACAATCCAGTCTAGTTTGTTTATTTAACAGGGAATCCAGTTATTGTTGGCCTAAAACATAAGGAAGTGCTGGCATACTCTTATTTTAACTTCAATAGCTCCTAAGGCTAAGAACACAGCTGTGTTATGGTGTATTTGCATCCTGCTATACCTATGTTTTTCTTCCTACTCTGATTCACAGTGAAGTTGTGGCAACTGCCAGATCTGACAGTTTTAAGGAAAAAATGTATGTTGGTGTGTCCTGATCATGTTTCCACTGATTTCCATGTATCCTGTTTGTAAGACATAAGAACCTTGAAAAGCAATGACTACACCTTTGTTCTGATAGGTGAAATGAGTGGTGTTATCTAAAGTTAGTCTTTGAGTATCAAATTTTTCACTCTAAAATAGCAATTAGAAATTTGATAGCCTGGCTTAATCCTTTTATGAATTTGCTCTAGCTATGATGCTGGAATTGCTCAGCAATGTGAACTAAGTCTCACAGGTTTATATTAGAATTGAGAACTTGGAAAGGGTGTTTGGTTTTGCATTATCCTCATTGCTGTTGGACATTGTACAATGTAAATCCAAGTTTCAGTGCAAATAATGATGCTTCTGCAGTACACTATCCAGTGATATATTTATTTTATTGCCAAAAATGCATGAGCTATGTCCATTTTGACTGTGGTTTCATACAAGTTTCCTTGTAAGTTATGTTTCTCCTTAAGATACTTCTTTATTTGTGTACCTAGCCATGGATGTTTCTTCCCTTCTCTAATCAAAGGCTATTTATGCAGATGGCTTCTTTTGATTCCCTTGAAAACAGTATATCCTCTCTATTAGGAGAAGCAGATAGCAACCTAATTCCTAGTTTGGGCTCAGAGCAAACTCCACTTTAAAAAGATAAATATGAGAAGACTCTGATCTTCCTGGAGCATTTATATATGAGTCTTCATATTATGGCAAAATCCATATTTTTATGGAAATTGACAGGCAATGTGCCTGAAAACAAGCATGTCCAGAGATGCTGCAGATGGTTCCACTGAAAGTAGTGCTGGTACTGTCTACCTCCCTGTGTAAATGAAGGGAGAGCTGCCCCAGAAGTAACACTGTGTTAAAATGATCCTGAGGCTGTGAAGTCAAACACTCAGAACCTGGCAAGTGGCAGAATGGGATTTGCTTTTTTGCAGCTGTCATCCTGAGCTCAGCAGCCTTCAACTGTGCCATGTCCCACTTTCTCCCACATAGTGTTTCACTCTGGTAAAAGGTGGTAAGTTCTGCTGCAAGTCATCCTTTTGTGTTCCTTTTCTGCCAGTCATTTTCCCCTTGAAGTGTTTCTCCCCGGTCCTCTGTGTCTGTAAGCTATTGTGTTTTTGTGTTTCCCCAGGGTAGCCAGTGGGGAAACCTGACAGAGTGTGACAGTCCTTGTGTCCTTGGGTTCAGTTTTGTTTCCCTTTGAACATAACAAATGGAAAGTCCTGCCAGTGAGGACAGGACTGGATCAAAGCTCCCTCTCCTCTTGTTTCATTTGTGCATATAGAGAGAACTTAAGTCTTTCACTTTAAACTGTTTTGGGCTGGGACTGATGATCAGATCTGTCTTCAGGCCTGTTATCAAACCTGACTTGTGCTGAAAAACCTCCAGCACTAGAACTAGTGCAAGATGAGGCATTTCAGTCTTCAGTGCTAAAACTTGGGGTTGAGGCAGGGGAGATGTTACATTAGAAGTTACTGGCACAATTGAACTTGATGTACAAGAGCTATGAGCATTCTTTCAGTTATTAAAACATTTTAGAGTATTAGTTGGTGGTGAAAGGCAGCAGATAAAATGACACTCCTAAGAGGATTTCTGTTGGTAATTTGAAACAAACCGAGCATTTCATATACCTGTGTGTGCATTGGCCAGGATTCTGCATGACTGGTTTGGAGTTGCACATCTTCAGCGTTGGTGCTAAAGAGTGGCTGTTGCAGTGGGAAGATTATTCACTAGGAGTATTGGACAAAATGTTATTGGTAATGAGTGTTCTGAGCAGGCAGGTGTCCAGTGTTATTTACTTCAGATCAGTTAGTTAAAGCTATACCTGTATTTTCTGTGGGCATGCCTAAGAAAACACAGATTTTGCAGATCTATCCAACTTGTATAACGAATAACAATAGAAGAGTCTCTCCCTGCCTTATGTGAACATTTCTTTCTGAGAGCGATGAACTTCCAGACCTGCTATATCTTTGGTATGAAACCAAAATGCATTTTGAGCAGGGAACTAGGTAACATGAAAAAAGGATCATTTTTGTTTGAGATGCGCAGTTGCATTTTCTCCCAGCAGACAGTGATTTCTGTAGCATGCTGCATCGCTGTGCAAATGGGAATTCATGTCTGTATGTATTGTGTGGGTATGAAATTTAAAGACAGCATGCTTCTGCTTTTCAACAGAAAGTCACTATAAATGTTTAATAATACTCTTCTTGAGTATACCACATATTTGTCCGCCTGTTCAGTATGCCACTTGAATAGGCCACCAAGGCTTCATTCAGCACCTTGAAGTTAAAAAATCGCTTCCTCTTCTCTGTGGTTTCAGCAAGCTTAACAGCTACAGTATATTTAACCAAGAAAAGTGATTAGTTTCTTTTATAACCTGGTGCTTTTCCTCATTTCTTGAAGTCTTTGCCTTTTATTGTTTGGCGTTATCTTAAGCCTATAGAGCCTGTAATTACACTCAAAAAATCCATTCCTCTGTCCATCAAAACAAAACAAAGTGCAGGGTTATATGAGTACCCCATTCTGCAAATGCCTTGTTTCCAAATAATTCATATTAATTGAAGTAAGCTGTTTGAAGAGGCTTTTTAAAAGTTAATTCTCTATAACGGTTAAAATAATTTTTCAAGGCTTAGGAATTAGTTTTTTTTAAGCGCTTAATGTTTTTTTAAAATAACAAACCTTAATTTTAAAGCTGGCATAAGTATTACAAAAATAAGCTTTTCCCTGCACGAAGAACTTCTCCCCAGTAAATTACCTCTGGTGAAATGCATCACCCAGCCATGGGCACCGGATCAGAGTCTGTTGCCCAAACAAAGGCAGCCCAGCAGTGTGCTTGGAGTTGTGTATCTTCAGAGAGAGCTTTTCTTCCAGACTCTGTAAACATTTATATTCCTTAGCAGTATTAACTGCCACAGTGCTGCATCAGCACTTGCGCTTAAAAACTTGTGAAGTTTTGGCATCTATGGCATCAAAGGCTGCCACTTCTTATGAAGCTAGCTCTGTTACAGTGAGTGACATGGGTTAGGCTGGACTTGTGTGCGTTGGCTTCTGAGGAAATGCCAGTTAGTCTCTTGGTTTGTACTGAGTTTCATTGCACTGGAGGGTCTCCTCATCATGTATGTGGCCTCACTGTGTCTTTGTTATTTTAACTAGAAGCAATTGCTTTAATGTGCTGTGCATGGTTGTAGCCATGACTACATTACTGCTCCATGCGTGCTTGCCATATGTGTAAACAACTTGCTGATTTTAGTGGTATGACCTACTGGCCTCTGCCTGTATAAACAAATGAAGGCCAAAGTTCAGAGAGATCAGAGGGGAAACTTTAAACATCCTGCAAAATCTGCAGTACATTAAGTGTACGTTAGGGTTTAGTTACAGCCAATCCTTTTGTGCTTCTAAGTAATTTGTTCATGACACATCTGGGAAAGGAGGAGAGCTTCACCTGGAGCATGGAGACCTCAGGGAACATAATTGCACTGGTTTGATGTTAAGAAACCAGCCTTAGTGGTATTTTTCTGTTTTGGGAGGGTAACTAATGCTAGCACACAAGCTTTACTTGTAATCTGCTTTTCGTTTAGAATGAGATTTAAATGTTAAAGTTGTGGGGACAGGCCGTTGGAAAAAGGGCTATGGTGTTCAAAGAATGAACAATATCATGAGAAGCAGATGACCTACAGGCAACAGAATGTCAAGGGAGGAGGAAAAGCAAGAGGTCAAGTGAGAAATGCCAGCAAGATCTAAGAAGATGTATTTGAAAGAGCAAATGTGAAGAAGGCACTAGCACTCAAGAGGAAGAGAGGAGGCAGAGAAGTCCAATAAGAGGGTTGAAAAAGGAAAGATGCTGAGATTTTGACAGAATATTCTTCATATACCAGATCTTGTATTCTCTAAAAGTATTTTATTAACTTGCAGGTATAACTGATCACAAGAAAGAAGTTCAAGGCATTTTATTAATTTCATTGGCCAAGAATAAAGCAGAAGTTAAATCATCTGTGAGGCACATGTTTTCAAAATCCAGCATGTAATTTGATGTGCTAGAAATACTGGAGTTAGAGCTTTTATCATCATCCTGGACATTTCTGAAGTGAAACTGATAAAACTTGCAGCATGAACAATGCTAGCATCTGTATGCAAACAGCAGCTTCCCAAATCACTTATGCAGAGGAACTTCCAGGCTTCCTCTGGCCCATTTTTTCAAGTGCCTTTAATACATAATTCTTGTATAAGCTATAATATTAAGATATTAATGAAAGCAAGTTTGTCTTTAAAACAGAATGGAGACAGAACAAAAGAAAATGGCAGTTTGGACTTTGATGCCTCCAGCAGCTTCTCTGGCTGTGGAGCAGCAGAAGTTCTATACTGGTGTTCCTTATCCATGTACTGCTGCTCTGGATATCCAGGCTCAAGTGTGTCCTTGAGGCACTGGATGCGAGAAGCTACTTGTTTGGGGGGTGTATATGAGATGGTGCACACATGAATAGCTCGTCGGGGAAAGCTCTGCTGAGAGGGACTTGCAGTAGAAGTTGGCTAGAGACATACTGTTTCCAGAAGTGTGCCTTTTGGAGCATGCTGGTGTGGGGTGGGTGTCGGTCTGCTCAGAGGGGCCTCCCCTGCCGTATTTTGCTGTTTTCGCTAGAGATTTTCCATTGGGGAATAGAGCACTGTGGAAGTAGCCCATCATTTTGTGTATAGTGCTACTTTCAGAGCAAGAACAACCATGACGCTGTCGCGGCCAATGGGTTTCTCAGCAACCCCCTTGAATGTGCTGGTCAACAATTCTCAGAGCTCCAAGTAATTTCTCATCAGAGTAGTTGGCTGTAACCACCGTCTGCTTTCTGTTCTCCAGATTCCTGTGTTCATGCAAAATTCCTTATAATACAAGTATCAAGAAATATTTTGTGTATGAAACACAAATAAGCATAAAACCTAAATATCACTTTCGCCCTAGTGCACTAGATCACTTATTCCCCATTATTCTGAATTTGTGTCATTTTGGTTTAACAGAAATTCACTTTAAGTAGTACCTGTTTAATTTATAAGGTATATTAATAAACAGTTACAGTATGCATGTTACATTAAATAAGGAAAATGTTTGCTTTCCTAGGTAGACAATAACAAAACACTGTGTCTGGCAAGGATGTCAGTTGTCCTTTGTATACTTTGTAAAGGACAATTTCCTTGCAAATGTAAATATTCAGAACTCTGGATTAGCTTTACCATTAAGTGGTATTTATACATGTACGTTTTTACAGATCCTACCTGACCCATGGACAGAATACTGATTTTAAGGATTCTTGTTAATGTCATGAAACTAAAGTCCTTTGCAGGTAGAGAATGACTACTATATGGAAGTAGAAAAAGCATGCTAATAATCATTAGGCAAGAAGGAGTTGAATTAACATTTTATACACTTGTTTGGTTTTCCAACATTGACTTCTAATAACGATGTTGTTATTTGCTGGTTTTCCCCTGTTGGTCGCCCTTTTATAAACAGGATAAGCTGCAGATCCAAACCTCATTAATTTTAATGTCTTCTTGGTACATTCTCTCCCTAGTGCACAATTGCCTTTGCAGTGTTAATGTTTAAAAAAAGAGATTTGGCTTTTGAAGTAGAGCTTTTGACTGACTTTACATGGTTAGTATTTTAAGTAATACATGAGAGTAGATTTGATAGGAACTGACCTGCTCTTAGAGCAGATGAAAATGGTAATCAAAAGCTCTCTCAACTTGGAAAGTTGCTCAGTACAAAGAAAAAAAGAAAACCACATTCATGTAACCAATATGAGAACACACATTAAGTGTAAAAAATCCTTGGTTTTCAAGCTTTTAGGATTAAGATTTTGAGCCCAAAAGGCAGATGGTAAATCCATTACGCAATGCCAATGTTCAGATGCTCTGTGGAGTTGGGTAATGCTGTGTGCTTGTCTGAAATCCATAGCCTCACAGTAAATAGTATCTCCTTGTGCAAAAAAGACTTCTCTGTTCATTTAGCTGATGATGGAGGAATGTCTTCTGCTCGTGAGCAGGTGTGATAATGCTGTGTCACTAATTTCTGTGCAGTGAGTATTACAAAATATTGTGTTTTTTCAGGAGGCAAGGAAGAATAGTGCTGTGTTGTCCTTTTCTGAGCAGATTGCTATAAGCCATCTTTTACTCATTCTTTTTCTCTTACTTTAATCTGCAAATGATAGTGTCTCTGTTCCTACAAATTTGAAAAACGAGCTCTATTCAGCCAATTCTGCCAGTCGTTTTGCAGAAGCAGTATTTAAAAATACTCTTTTGAGGTGAAAAGTGAAAAAATAACTTTTGAAGAAATTAGGGCAAGCCAAGTGAATGAGTCACAAAAATGCAGTTGCGCAAAGCTCTCCAGATGTGTCTTGAACACCTTAAGTTTGAGTTAATCCCCTGAATAAACTAAAAGTTTAGGGGTTTTTAAGAACTATTTTCTTTGGCCAAGAAGTCATTAGTCTTGCTTTACGTAGAAAATCACAATACAACTGATTCAGTTGTCAAGCAGTCCTTTAACCTTAACCTTGCAGAGTAAGAAGCCACCAAAGGGGTGGGTTTTCAGCTGGGGTAGGTGAGGGAGGCACTGACTGAAGACCCTTCTGGACCTTCTTGCTGCTGATGCTGGGAAGGGCCTATTTTGCTTCTGTTTCTGAGTCAAAGTTGGTGTCAGTCACAGAGCCCCTTACGGGCTTTTTGACTTGGTTTGGCAGCTTGCTTCTCTGTTTCACCTGGAGTGCAATAAATTGGTAAGCAAATAGAGCCTATTTCACATAAGGGCCGATGTCTGGTGTTACATTAAACTTTTAAAGAAGAAAATGCTCTGGATTAAACAGGATTAGATCTATAATATTTCCAGATCTTCATCTGTTTTTTACATGATGACTTCCACATTTGGCTGCATTATAACTTTACAAATAAGCTTCTGTAGACAGAGCCGAAGTAACCATCCCCCCATATGGGCCATCCAAGATGAATTAATACATATATTTCATTGTTACCCATTTTAGGGCCTATCTTGAAAGTCTCATAGCTGTTTTTGGAAAAGAGAGGCAAACTGCTTCATTAAACACAATTGTGTGGTGCAGACAGCAGTCTCTGAAGGTGTTACTACCTCTTTTTGTTAGGTAATTGTAGTAGGGAATTCAATGCCCTCTGGGGCACTTCTCCTGCCATCAGTCTCTGGTAGTTTCCTGCCTCACAGGAAAAACAGTGAACAGTAAATGATTTCTGGTTTTAATTAGGCTGACAAAGGTACGTGCCCTCAAGTACATTAGATGGTAGTAGTCATTAAGTGTAGTGTCCCTATGGGCATTTTCCTGGATGTCCCGTACAGTTGCATGTGTTCAGGGATTTTGCAGTGATGGTTTTGATGAGTGCTTTCGACTCTTCATATAGAGGGATTTAAATGGTGTCTTTTCAGCCACTGCAATTTGAGTTCAGTCCCTTAATAAATGTGTAAAACTAAGAGTTTCCACCACTGGAATGGTGACTCTGCAGCACTTCAACTGGCATTTTTATGCTCAGACTACAGAAATTTTCATGTTGAGGCCTCAGACCTACTTCTGCAGTGCTTTTCAGTTTATCTAGATGTTCCAGTTGATAAAACAAGTATGTTTTCAATTCCTTAGTCAACATTATGTAGAATAGATTCTGTTACAGAGGGGGAACTCACTGAGTTTTTGCTTCTCTTTGATCCAGGCTGGAGATACTGTGTTCAGGTAAAGATTAAATTAAAAATGTAAGAAGAATTTGAGCTTCTCCTATTAGAAACCTGGTTGTGCTATTGTGGCCAGCTTGTATCTTGAGTACTGTGTGCTCTTGTCCATATCTGTTCTCCTTTACCCCTCCTCCCCAGCTGTAAAAATAAGTAAATACTAAGCTACATAAATACTAAAACTTAATAGGCTGAATAAGAAGGAAAGTATGGTTTCTGCACAATGGAAGAATAAATAAAGTTTGATCTACGTGGCTTGGTATCCAGCCTTTAATAAGGGAGAGTATGAGAACTGGGTAAGCTTATAGGATGATCCCTATTCTTTCCCTGATTCCTGGGAAGCTTATTTCATCTGGGCAATTCCTTAGCCTCTAATCAGCTGCATTTCAGTGACTTAGCCAGATGTGTATGTATTTAGTAACCTTTAATAGTTAGTTTCCTAAACTCTAGTCTCCTTTTCTGGAGCTGTGTAAGCTTTTTGCATCCGGAGCATGTTGTGGCAGCTTACATAGGTGTTACCTGACAAACCGCCTCCTTTGGTTTATTTTGGCTTAACTCTTCAGCCTGAAAAAGAAATAACTGCAGAAAATATTAAAAGAAATGCCTATACATTCATAAATGGCACAGGAAAAAGTGACTATGGAAGGTGTTCTGTCAAAACCTGATGGGTGAGGTGTTCCAGGGAAACATCAGGTGCCTTATTTAAAAATAAAAACCATACATTGAAAAAATCAGACCTGTGAATCATTGCAGTGAGATTATGTGAAAATCAAAGCTATAAATGGGTTTGAGGACGGGATGAAATGTAAAGGATCAACTGAGTGTGGCAATCCAGTTGCATCCTTTAGCACCAGAAGTGCCAGAAAATGGAAAACATAATAGCATTATCTGCTCATAAACAAAAGTTGAAATTTCATACAGTGCTTCCTTGTATGTTAAAATAAATACAAGATTTAGGTGTATGTGTATTAAAACTAAAATGCTTAAAGGTAACAAAATTTGTGGCTCAATTTATAATGATCTGTGATAGAAGGGAAATTATCTAGGATAGGAGGAAGAGCACAACTTGATTTTTAGTAAAATGTCAAGTAATTTTGAAGAGCACTGGAGATGTTCTATGAGTTGCAGCAGGGATTACAGGACTGCTTTTTTGGTCATATAAGGTGAATTTCATTTCCACTTTGCCTCTATGAATTAGATTAAAATAAAGTATGGAAATACTACTGTTAGAATTATTTGATATTCTGTTTCTCACATGTGTTTTCCATTACCAGCTAAATGCTTAAAATAGTTCCAGGAGACTAAAAACAAATTTTTGTCAGACACAGTTTATAAAATATTTTCAACAACTTAAAATGGAAACAGCTTAAAATGGATTATTATAGGTAAGCCTAAAAACTGCCCTCAATAAAGATTAGACCATGGCAAAATTCCTGCTGTTGCTCGATAGTGGAGTTAATTCCACGTTTTTTTCTTGAGCTGAATATGGGCATCTGTTCATATTTAGGTAACCTTTAAGCCTAAAATGAAGCTGTACATGTTTGCTGGTATCCTTATACCCACTCACTGATTGTTCATTCAGAACTGGTCATCACAAGCACACTGTAAATATAAAACCTTCCCTGCTAAGGAAAAGCAGCCTTCTCTCTCTCTTGAAAGTAGATGCAGCCCAAAGTGTGAAGCAGGAAAATATTCTATTTAGAATAAAGCACATTTAGGTCTGATCTAAAAATTCAGCTGTTAAACCCATCACCAGTGCTTCAGGATAGCAAGGGGAGCAAATGGTGCCTCCTGACTAATTCTGTATCTGCTTCATTAGGCACATCTAATGTTAGCAGTTATGTTAGCAGGTTGGCACTGATCAAGGAACTGTTAGAATGTCTGAAATAGGATTTCTATTCAGAAAATGGGTAAAACCTGATATTGCTAAAATTGCTGACACGTACCTTGAAAAATGGTTCACTTTAAGGGAGTTTTGTGTGAGTTCGTGGCAAATTTGACCTTTCTGGTTTGCTTCCACTATATTTATGTGGATCAATTCCTTTTAAAGATCATGTATTTATATCCTAAATGTTTGGTGATTGACACTAGCCTGCTCTGTCTTGTTCCTGCTTACATTTGGCAATAGATGCTCTGTATTATATACTTAAAGCATTATGCAGCATGGGACAAAAGCTGCCTCATGTTGTTGCATGCTGTTACTATAAGTGTTGGTGCAAGCTTGATCTCAGTAGGCTAGTTGGGGAACATAATTGCTATTGAATCTGAAGGCAGGGAGTAAAGCATCAGAATACCTTTCTGGCAGTTGTTGGAGTTGGTATGACACTATTGCAAATCTTCACCTCCACAAGACATCACTAACACGTACATCACTGAAGTAGTGTCCCCGTGAAGCTGCCTGTTAGCAATACTTAGCTATCTAAAAAAGATGCATTGCAAGAAGAAAAAAACATTCATTGTTAACTTACCTGTTTTTAAGCCTGAGTAGTTTATTAAAAAATACGAGTTTTAAGAAAATTAGGTTATAGATTCCTTGAATCATTTGAACAACCCTTGAGTAGTTCATTTGCAGAGTGATTTATCTGCCAGCAAGCTTAATGTATTTGACATGCATTGATCCAGTCCAGTAAAGAAAGTCACTTGCTCATTATTCCTGGAATTGGAGCTTAAAATCCCAAATTGCCCAACTTTGACAAGGTCTTATATTAGGTAACAGAGTCTGCTCCCAGTCCAGAAGATCG